>JANHZU010003161.1:269312-280415 GCA_032468055.1 Acrochordus granulatus | reverse complement strand
TCCAGTCCAGATGCCTGTTTTTTAAACTTTGTTGCGATGCAATTACCCTGGACGAGTGAGAGTCTTCACAGACCATCCCATGTTCTTACAACTTTCCTCTGTCAAACTGCTTGGACCCATTAAGCATCCTTAGTGAGGTTGTTCAGAATAATTAGAAGAATTGATGCTGCTACAGTGGGCCAATGGCACAAATGTGTAAATTTAAGAAGTGAATTATTGAGCACACAACAAAACACATCTGCATTTAGTTAACAGGTCCAAAAGCTGCTCTCTGGTGCCAACAGAACTCTCCCGAAGTCATCTTGCTGCCAAACAATTATTTTTAATTTGAAAATGCAGCCAGAAGACATACTAAAATGCATTCTGCATGTCATTCTATTTCAAGGGTTCATGGGAAACTGAGAGGGGCAAAGAGGAGAGAGACTAATTTTGTCCCCAAATACCTCTTCAAGAGGATCAACCACCAATTTAGGATGCTCATTAAAGGAATGGTGGTTAAAATATTCTGAATACCTAGCTGACCTTGTTCTGTTCTTGCAGTATTTCTATCAAAGCTGCCCCTATAAATAGCAGGTTGGATCCAGGAAATCATTTGGCATATCCCAGAGGAGCTGGGGTTATGGTATAGACTTTATTTGTTTGTATTCCACCTTTATTAGTTGTAGAAGTAACTCAAGGCAGCAAACATATCCAACACACTTTCTTCTTCCTATTTTCCCCTAAAAATCAAGCCTGCGATATGAGTTGGCTGAGAGAGGGTGACTAGCCTAAGGTTACCCAACTGGCTTTCATGCCTAAGGCAGGACTAGAACTTTCCTGGCTTCTAGCCTGGTGTCTTACCCACTAGACCAAAGTGTCTTACCCACTAGACCATATAATAATCTGCCCCCATTACTGCCAGCATTGTTCAATATATGCCCCAGACAACAGTGAGCTTCAGTGAGGTGATAACCTTCTATTACATTGAAGAGATGGGCATCTGAGGGTGGCACTGCCCCACCCCCATGTCCCCACTTGGGAAACTTCTACCTTAGGACCTCTTCAGAGGAAAAACTGAGATGCAGATGGTTTCTCATTTGTGCAATTTTTTTCTTTTTGTCTCCTGAGATTGCCCAATACTTTATGAAATCAAGGGGTCATGGTGCTTAGCAACCTGCCCTTCTGCTTTTCAAGAGTGCCCAGAGGGCAACTTTGCTACTATCTGGACATAATTGACTTTTAATTTCCTTGTTTCCTTGCAATGAAAGAAAATGCACCAAGGAAATTAAATGAGTGTTGGCAGGGGTATAGATTCTCTCACTTTTTCACTGAAAAGAAAGTGGTCCTTCCTTCCTTTCCTTATCCATCAAAGTCCCAGAAAGGAATCATGATGGTATTCCCTCAATGATACAAAAGTGCAAAAAGTCAGAGGGGTGAGGCTGGTAATTAGGTGCAAGTGCTCACAGTCATTAAGTCAGAATGGAGAACCTTTTGTCTTCTACTGGCATTAGAGCCAGTTTGTTCTAGTGTTATGGCAGGAGGCTAGAAACAGGAAACAGTAAGTTCTAGTCCTGCTTTAGGCATGAAAGCTGGCTGGGTGACTTTGAGCCAATTACTCTCTTTTAGCCCAGCCCACCTCACAGAGCTGTTGTGGGGAAAATAATAGGAGGAAGGAATATTAGGTATGAGTTAAAGTATTAAAGGACAGATAAAAAATAAATAAGCAAGCATGCATGCAACGTGGTTTATGTGGCCTTCCGTTTGCACTGTCTTCTCTATGTCACACACAACTGTGACACAGAGAATCCTACCCACCCACTATCACCAAGCCTGTACACACTATTGGTATGATGATAATGTAGTTTTATCTCCAGATCTTAAACAATGGAAACTATGGTTATGAAGGGATCATTGTACTTTGTTACTCAGTTTGCAATAAAATGTGAATGGAACTAATTTCTCACTAATTTGGGAATCCTTCCAGGGGAGATCAACAGAACAACACTGCTTGCAAAAAGAGTATATAAATGCAGGCAGAAAATAAATATATATTTTTAAAAACCTACTGAACCTTTGCTGTAACAAAGAACTACAGTGGGTGCCACGAGAAGGACCTAAATGGTTACAAGTCATCCCAATATGTGGGTCATCTTTGTTGTAACGTTAATTGTCATTTCTTTCTCTTTCTTTTGTAAAGAAAGAAAGAAAAATCTGCTTCAGCATCCAGTCTACTAGTAACAGGTGCCTCCCTTGTTGATCTCCTCTGTTCCAGTAATGAACGCCAGCAGACCCATTCAGTCAGATGACATGCAGGGAAGAGAGGAGGAAGAACACCCGTTTGTTTATTGACACAGCTGCCACAGTTGTCAAAGGTAGTGGATGCTGCAAGGACATGAAAGGCAAAGCAGCTAAGTTATCTGTATCAATTCAGACAACAAGAACAAGGATTTCAATGCCAAGAGCAAAAAAAATCATTCTGTCTCCATCCTGCCCCTTCTGGCTCTGCAGTTGGAAATTGAATGTCTCATCTTTTACCCCAATGGATAATATTATAAGGCATTTTATATAGAAATATGGAAGATTTGTTTGCTGTTATTCCTTACGTTTTTATATATATACATCCCACACATCCCAACCTCTTTAAAAGGAGGCTCATGCTTTGATATATAAAAGATATTAAAAGAATCTATAATGTAAAGATGCTGCCAATTGGGATCACTTCCAGCTCTTTGGAAATGTGGGAGTCAAATCCAATTATAATTTTGCAAGCCTAGATGGCGTCAGTCAGTTAGTTTACCCTGCATAACAATATTAATAAAAAGGAATCAATTACATAGCAAACAGCAGCTGTGGAGCAAAGCCTGGGGTATGCGAATTTTATTCTTTGGGATCTATAAGTTGGGATTCCCATTCACATTAAGTTTAGCTTTCAAGTTTTCTCAGTAAGGAGCAGCTGAATCAGTCAATCAATCAATCAATCAATCAATCACATACCAGTGATCAAGAAACCATTGGCACTAGAAATTCAGAAGCTAATTCTGCTAATCTATCCCATTCTTCCTTGTACTATCTTCAGAAATTCAGTGAAAAGTCATAACACAAGGATAATACAATCTGATTAGGTTCTGAAGATTAACTTATATAAGTTTCATCTAGAGAAAGTCCGCGTGCAAGCTTATTAAAAAAAAGTGCTTTTCACAAACCACTTTTTTAGGTAACATGAAGAGTAGCATTTCTCGGTACTAATCCTCACTGCCTTAAAGAGACACTGCTGGCAGTTGTGATGGACACAGCCATGTTGCAGACTTATGGGGACAATTCCACATACGCTGTATTAGAGACCTTCATGCCAGCCTAAAGGTTGTCTACTGTTGCTTAGGAGATGGGCAGCATCAAGAAGCCCTTCCTTGCCTCAGCACTTTCATTCCAGGCAAGAAAAACTGAAATTGGTCCTATTTGCCATTCTTTGAGCATGGATCATCTCAAGAGCAGAAGTAAACCCTAACACAGGGAAGTTGAACTTACCAGCAAGCCTCTGCAGCTGGAGAGAAACTGGGCTTGTTTGTTTATTCTTCAGAGTTGAAGTGCAAGGGTGCTCCTACAAGAGCTCGCTGGAGCACGCTGTCATTCCATCTGCCTCGGGCATGGGAATGAGGCTTATTTTTCCCTTGGCTTGTAGGAAGCGAGTGGGATAAAAACTCTGTCTGTAATTTCAGCCAGTCAGATCCCGAGGGGTTCACTTATCATCCCGTAGTTATGTGATTTCAGGATGACATCACAGAAAAGGCTGAGTGACTGAGTGCAGAAGGAGTTTCTTCAGCTTCCAGCCACTAAAATGCTGTGCTCTAGTCACCCAGAGAAGTCAGGGAGATGGGGGCGGTGGAAAAAAGGCGGAGGAAAGAGAGAGAATGACAGAAGGGAGTGGAAAGAGAGTGGAGCGAGAAGAAGGGAGGGTGAAAAGAGGGCTCTAACCTAAGAGGAGGAGATCAGAGACACAGCCAAATCATTCCTTTCCATTCCATACTCGCCAAAACTTTTCTCTTTCTTCCAAAGGGACCTCCCACAACCACAGCAGCATTTTCCAGCTGCTAAACAAAAAAGACATGGGAAGGGATTTATTTATTAAAAATGCATAAAAATAAGAAGTCACATCCAGCTTAAAATATGACATTGGAACAGCTGACTAATGATCTGATGGATTTAGCTCAAAGATCAAAGCAAAAAGGAACACTTCTCTTAATTTCTCAGCACTGGTAGTTGGTGTGATCTTTTCTTCCTACTTATCTAGTGCGTTCCCATCAGACATGGTAGTGCAGATGTCACTTTTCTCTCACCTCCTGCAGCAATATGAAAGCTTTGACTCAAATATGTAACTTAAAGAAAAAAAGTCCAGAGTTTGTAATTTTTATGATGAGCCTGAAGGAGAAAGCAGTATTTTGTGGAGTTTAAAACCTGCTTTTCAAAAACTTGAACCTTGAACCCTACTGAGTGACCAAGTAATCTGATGCTTCTGTTAATAGCCAGTTGCAAAATAAAGAAATCTTTAGGATTTTGTTTAAAAAAATTCCAGCAAACATACTTAATATTTAGCTTGCATTTGAAGGGAATCTTGAAGTGAAAGGCAACATGTCTGTGTTCACCAAATAACAGGAAGTGATCTCCCTTTTCTTTTGGACCGAAAGATCAGTAGTACCAGAAATAATCCAGAGAGGTTGGGCTGATCTGCAGCATGCACCATTATGCTCAATTCTACTTCAGCCATCCTGTGCATATCCTAGCATATGTTGTCCCAAACAGCAAGATGGGCAATATGTACAAAAAAATCTGCCTGCTTGCCCACCTGCCCATCCATCCACCCACCCACCCATCCATCAAATAATACATAAATATGCATTTTCTACATGAAATTGAAGTGCTATCATTTCATCAATAGCTCAAAATGTACTGAGACTGGACATTTGCTGGGGAATTCATGATTAACAAGTCCTTGCTTTCTATGCACTGTTCACATTTTTCAGATCATCCAAAAGGATCAAAAGTTTCTTGAGAGGGAGAGAATATTGAGGTTGCCTTGCCTGAAGCTTTCTCACCAAGTCTTGAACCAGCATACTTCTGGATTTTGTACTTATTTGCATTCCACAGCATTATGAACTGGAGTTCATATTACTGGCAATCAAAATATGGACAAGGGGAGGTTGCTATAGTAATCTTGGCCGGCATGGTATCCTCCACATATCTTGAAACCTTAATCCTAAAATTCTGGCTAGAATAGAAATTTGGAAAAGACAAGCCTGCACTAACTGCTGTAAGAAAGCAACCTGTTATTGAGATTATGAAGCCAATGCTAAAATCCCTCAATAATAATGCATTTTCCTTGAAGTTTTCACCTCATTATTTCTGTGCAACTTCTGAAAACTACCTCAAGTAGTGCAGAATTTTCAGAATACATAGAATGGGGACACTACTCAAAGTTCCAAGAGAATAATTATTGGGAAACCTAAATTGTTTCTACATCATTTTAAGTCTGAGACAAACCACACTTCATAGTTTTCTCCCATCCTAGAAGATCTTAGCTTAGCTCCAGAGTTGGATGCTATTTTCAGAGAAGACATCACATTTGCAGTTTTTCTCATAACGCATTGCATTTCCGATCTGGGCTGTGTATTTTTCTCAGCATAGGCTTCTGCAATGCAGCAATCTAGAATATTCCCTGCCAGCCTCTAGTCCTGCACCTTGACATCTTAAACCACAGAGGAGGATGTCCATGCCAACAAAAAGAGAAATAAACCAAGAAGGTAGATTCTTCTCCTTTTAGTCATCTGCTGAAAGGCAAGGAGACAGTCTTCCTACAGGCAAGAAAAAGGGGGGAGAAGGAGTCAAATGCAATGATGGAAACAAAAACCTTATGCTTGCTAATGGGAGTTTCATATGGATTGTTGATAGCTTTAGCAGGCGAAGCAGACCAAAGCCACTACTCAGAAAGATTAGCAGTCAGCCATTCTCTGTACTGCTCCATCTGCTTTTTGTGGTCTGTAAGTGTATTGACTCTTGAGGTCTTTTCACTCATGAAATTACTGGCTCTCTTGTCCTCACTCGAGACAGATTCCTATTTTCTCTCCCCCTCCTTTCTGGAGGATCCTGGAAAATGAACAGAGTTCTTCCTGATTCCTTTGTCTATGTGACAAGGTCTATATATAGTCCTTGATTGCTAAATCAAGGACTATTGTAGGAACACCAGATTGTCTGTCATAAAATCTTTAAGTGAACAAAATCTCACTCCTACTCACTATTACAGACACAGGCAATACTAACTATAAAAAATCCAGGTACTGTACAAAGAAATAATGGCTGCACAAGAGAGATGGTTTCTATTAAACTTCAGATCAATCTATGCTCAACTTTTTTAGGTTGAAGGATAAAAATTGTCTCAAGCCTATTATCCGCAAGCAGAAAATATTCAATTGATAAAGAATTTTCTCAGTGGTAGAGCTTTCCATTCCTTGGTTGCGAAGCAAACTGCTGTTCAGGAGTATACAAAACTTGCATTTAAGAGTTTGCATTCACATGAGTCATTGTGTATTTTTTTCCTCTCTAAATTCTACCAAATAATTTTTAATCTTCTACATAAATTAATTCTTACCTAATCATACCAATGTTTCAATATTTGCCAGTCCATATGCAGATCCACTCAATCATTTAGAAAAATATCAGACTATCACTACTATATGTACTCTTAATGTTAATGATTAACTTAAAACCCATTTTATTATTCAGAGAGGCAGTCAAATAGCCAACAGGACTTAAGACTTAGAAATCACACCCACCCATTACTTTTATTAAGGTTCACAAACTATTCTTGTAGTGTTTACCTCTGAACTGATCACTGGCAGATACAAGAATGGTTCACTAGAGTTCAGACGTAGGAATATTGAACCAATATATATTGTCACTTTATGAGGAGGTCATAAAAGACAGATTATAGAAGCAAGTATAACTGTTTACAATATTTTGCAGCTGCTTTTTGTGTGTAGATGACCAATGAAAACATAAGGTTGCACATAAAGATCTGGGAATTATGGGAACTTAAGTTCAACAGATCAAGAGGGCTCCAGACTGAGAAAATCTGAATTATGGAATAGAATTCAGAGCACATCATGCCTTCATGATACTAAGTATGATATATTAAAATCATGCCTATCTCCCCACAACTTATCTGGAAAGGTTGAGAATATAAGAGGAATAAAATGAGTGTAAAAGACTCAGAAGAGGAAAGGAGAAATAAGGAGAAGAGAATTAATGAGTCATGCCTGGAATGAACAAGCTTTCTTCAGGCCAAGTTGGGTACAGCTATATTGAATGAATACCAGTCTGAAGTCACTTCAATATGTTTGCAAATTGCATATGTCAACAGGAATCATAAATTAGAAAATGGAGAAGATCTGCAGGTAAACACCCTACAGTTATTTAGGGTTGAAAGTGGCTTAAAACAACAACAATTCCAGCAATTTCAAAATCTTTCACTGAATATTTAGAGACTTACGTTACCACCAAAGTGATAGCAGATCATAGGAAAAACACAAAACAACAAATTGAACTATTTCAGCAGATCTACATCATGTTGACTTCCTAACACAGCTAACCTATAGATCTATAAAAGTCATTTCACCTTTGTTAAACTTGCATTGGAAGTTTTAAAAATAAATTCTGTGTGGCTACTCTATAATGGTGGTGCTATGTATAACTGTCCAACAGGTATTTGGTATAAATCAATTGTTAAATATGAATGGCACCCACTATAATGCAGTAGTTTATTTAAAAGTATTTAAGTAAGGTGGCATATAAAAATGAGCCATGAACATGATTCTTTGCTCCCCATCCCAACCCCACTGTCCCTTAAATATGATACATATGAGATTTCATACATTTCCCAGCCTAGCAACACAGGATGGTCACAAATACACTGAAGTTGCTGCTGGGAATGGTCTGTTGATATTCAATCTTATTTCCTTCCCCCATGAATGTCCCTTAATCACTTCCATTTCTCTAGTATTCATAGCATGAATAGGATACTCACAGGAGCTCCCACTCTTGTCTGTCCTGCATGCTATTTATGAGGGAGCTATAAAACCCTGGACAAACAGGGTAAATATGGTGTCTTACAGATAAAGTCCCTTAAATAAACACCGAGGAAGATCTATTTCAACTGGACCTACATGACTAAGGCCAGATTTATTTTCTCCCTCTATGGCAGAAGAGATCAGACTGCAGTTTTAAGTCCATTATGGCTTAAATTAAATTCAGGATAATTTAAGCTATTAAATTCAGATGTTCTTGTTTAGGACTTGCTAGACAATCAATAAATACACTATCTATATAAGTTAACTTTCTTTGTATTTCTGACTTGATTTTGATGGTCAAGGGGGTATAGTGTCTTGAGGATAATATTAGTTTAAAATTAAGTGTTCTGATTTTTTGCATTTAATGTAGGACAGGATTCCTCTCACTATAACAGACCAGTCAGTTCTCAGCCCTTCCATGGCATCAGAGGAGCTCTGCTGTGTATGCATTTTAAATAATTTAAAACAATATATTAGATTTTTTAATTTGATAGTAAACTGTTTTGAAGTGTATTTGCACGGAAATAAATAACAGAATTATTTTAAATCACATACTGTATTATCTTCTTTAAGATAATTCAGAATTATCTTAAGAATTCTGGGCCATTTTGGTAATTTTGCTAAATTATTGATGCCAGAACACAGACAGACAGGAGCTGAATCTCTGATTTTCTAGTAGCTTTCACTATAACTTCTTCATTTTTAGCAACGCAGAGCACTTACGTTAAGAGACCTTTAATAATTCCAATTTATTTTCAAGAACAATTCAAAGTAGTGCTGAAACATTTATAGCTTTAATGGGCCTTGATCCAGTATAACATTAAATAATATCTTCTCCTATTCATTAATAACAGTAGCTACATTTTTTTTTATTGTGATGAAATTCACTTTTCAAAAAGCCTTTACAAATCAACTAATTTTATTATTTAGAATAATATTATAAATTCCCTGTTTCAATAGACTGGAAATTAGGAGCTTTACTACTTGTCTAAGCTTTCATATGTCATCTCAATCTGTTTTAATTTTTAATTTTTACTGCTTCTTTAAACATTTCTTTGTTGAGATTGGGGAAGTACAGGTTCAAATTCCACTCAACTATGTCAGTTACCTGGTGATCTTGTGTTAGTCACTATAAAGCTATTGTAGTAAGGTTAAAATGAGAAAAATTCAAGTTGCTGTCTTGAATTCACAGAGAAAAAATGGAATATACAAATAAAAATGTTTGATTCTTAATGCAATAATTATGGTTGTAATATTCCTGAGGTTCCAGAGAGCCATTTTGACATAAATATATTTATATTTAATATTTAATAATGAAACCAGTAAAAGTAAGAAGTAGCAAGATCAAAAAAAATAAAGAAAAGGTTGAGATCTTATTTTCTTTTGATAACCCTTTCCAGGTATCTTCTAAAACTTCAAAAAATCATGATCTGCATTTTAGGTACCTTTTCATAATTAAGGAAGATACCTCTTCTGAGTGGACTGCTGAAGATTAATTCCCAACACAGCAGACAATACAACCCTAACAGAGTTGCTGTCCTTGCTGACTCAAAAATCTTGAGATCTCCTCCTCCATGCAATCTAGGTGGCCTGCATAAAAATGTTTCTGTTTTCTCAGGAAAAACACAATTTTTGTGGTGAACCACCTTGAATCCAGAGCAATAAAAATGACTCCTTCTCCTCAAGAGGGAAGCTCTGTGGTGAGAACAGTAGGTAGAGCATTTCAAAACCAAAGCAAGTAGATGAGTCTTTTGCCAAACTTGAGAACTTTGATCAATTATTTAACATTAATGTATTGGTTGTCTAATACAAACTAAGGGATTCCTTGGTGATATTTGTTAAATGTATACACATATGAAGCAGAAAGGGGTAATCACTGCAGCATATTGAATGTTCCAACTCAGCAGTTTGCTTTAATAAAAGTTATAAGGGTGAGGCTGGTCAAAAGATTCCTATATATGGGATAAGTTCTGCAGCGCTTGACTTTTAGGCTCAGTTTCAGATACAGGAATCTGAACCAATTTTTAATGGTTCTTCCTCCTTTATCTATCATCCCAGACCATGACAACCATTGCATTTGGATGAGGGTTTTTTGGTGTGAATTTAGATTAATCCTCATTCCAATATACATGCTTAACAACAAGTAGTAAATGTGAAAAGCATTGGGAATATGGGATTTATTCTGGCATGCGCCAGTATAATCATAGTTTTCATTTAATAGAGAAGGACTTTTAAACCTATGGAGGGGGACTTGAATGAACATCTCTGTTCCTTAGTGATATTCAAAACATTTTAAATCCTGTCTAAAGCCAATATTTATATCCCAATGTGTACTAGCAATCCAGAGCAGCAAGATACTTGTGTCTTAAGCAGCTGTTGGGTGTATTTTCCATGCCACAATCTGCCATGACTTCAGTCACAAACCAGATATAGCTCTGCTTACCACTCTTCTTTCCCCTGGTGTGAAGTGGCATGATTTACAGGGAGATGAGTACTTAACTTAGTCAATTAAAAATGATACCAACAATGAGGAGAGATCAACATACTGGACTGTAAATAACAGTGTAACTCAGCAAGGAAAGCATGGAAGATATCTGAGGGCAAAGTGCCTGAATGAAATGTATGAATGTATGTATGGGTAGGAACAAGTATGATATGAATTCATGGCATATACTGTATATGGTGATTAGCAAGGAAATATGTACAGTACATAAGAGTTTCATGCATCAAAGATATATCCAAAGTACATAGAAGAGATGTTTCTCTTTATTCTGAAAAGCCAGAAGGTTTAATATTCTCCTCTACAAATATCTTTTCAATTCTTTATTATGTATGCATTTCTAGAAATCAAATTTATTCTGGAAAATGTACTATATTTATCTGTCTATCCTCAGACAATCTTCATGAGTGTTTTGAGTCACAGAGTTAAAATATATACAGTGGTGCCTCACAAGACGAGATTAATCCGTTCCGGAAGAACGCTCTTAGTGCGAAATTCTCGTAAAGC
>JANHZU010003161.1:257628-269212 GCA_032468055.1 Acrochordus granulatus | reverse complement strand
TGATTAAAATTTTTGCTCGTCCTGCGAGTTTCTCGCCCTGTGAGTTACTCGTCTTGTGAGGCACCACTGTATTTGACTGGAGACTGTAAAATTGGCACTCAGGTCCAAGTAAGTTATTTCACAGCATTTAAAACTGTGGGAATTACAGGTATTCCAAATAGTAGTAATTCTCCATTTACTTATTTCTTATGGCCATTTCACATAAAATGAATTCCTTAGTGGAAAACAATTCTGTAATCTATCACCATATTGCAATATCAATATATGCATGAGAATGTACCAGAGCAAGAAGGCAAGATATATTACAGATCTCATCTATCAGGGAAGAACATCTACAAGGGCTTTCTCTGTGGTGGCTCCCTCCCCCTCTGGAATATCATTTCCCCAGATGTAAGATTAGCCCCACCTTTATATTTTCTGGAAGCCCTGAAGACATAGTTCTGTCAGCAAGTCTGAGGATCCCAGAGTGACAGAACTGATGAAGTAGCTGGTATTATCGTGCTTGCTGCAGTCATGGGAGTGGGAATGGGGGTTAGGATATTTTTGATTGTGGAATTATAATGGTGTAAAATGCCCAGAGTCACAATGGGTGAATTGGACATCCATATAAATGTGTTGAATGAATGAATGGAGACGTCATAGTTTCTTAATATGTATGAAAAATTATGTGAGAATGCACAGCACAATCTCCACATTATATAATTATATATTATTATAATAAGCTACTCCTGGGTTAACAGCTTTTTACATTGAATTTTATGTGCCTCAGGCAGTTCTAAATTCTTTGCTTGTTATGTTACAGACAAAAGTTACCAAGCTTTACTTGTATCTCTCTGGGGCCTTGAAAACATTGGAAAATTGCTGTGGATAATTTCCAGTTTAATTTGGCCTCAGCACATTCCCAGTCAATCCTTGAATCACAATCAGAACAAGCATATATGCCACTTAGTACAGCTAGATGTTTGTTTGGTAAACACCAGCAGACATCAAAAACATTTAACAGGCAAAAGCAATGAGAAGAAAGATATGAACAATGGTCAAAAACAAACATTATCTATAGTTATCAAAATGGGCAGAACTTTCCAAAATCACTTGAAACCTCACTGTGGGTAATTCGCATGGACAGTCCCAAAGAGGGCAGTCTTGGTTATTCTACCTTAAACCTTCTATGTACATAATGGCAGCAGAATACTGTAAGGACGCTGTTCTGTTCTGCACCATAAAAGAAACAATTTGGTACGGCTCACAAAGAATAAGACATAATAGCAATATCGATCATTATTCAAGTTGACGAGATCCAACCCCAAAGAAGTATTTGAAATAAATCATAAATCCTGCCTTCTAGACAATGCTAAAATTGTTCCCAAAAATGGCAAGCAAGGAAAAGGATAGTATGCTCAATTTACAGTTGAATCAAAAACTAAATGCACAGGTTGTCTAATACCTGTTTTAAAAGGTTAGGAAAAATCCAATAAATCTCCAAATAACGTGAGCAAAACTACTGCTCTTTTTTTAATGGGCAATCCAGTTTGTTGCACGTTCTTGGTGTATGACATGATATCTGGATATATAATGGCCATATAATTTGGCAATAATAAATCAATTCATCCTTGTTTTTTTTTTCCAAGAATAGCTCAAGTTGGCATACATGGTCCACTCCTCCTACATTATCTTTAACTGAGGGAAGTAGGCTAGACTAGGGATGTCCAACCTTGACTATTTTAAGATGTGTAAACTTCTACTCCCAGAAATTGTCAGCCAGCCATAGAATTTCTTAGCCAGCATAGCTGGCTGAGGAACTCTGGGAGTTGAAGTCCACACATCTTAAAGTGGCCAAGGTTGGACATCCCTGGGCAAGACTAATATACAGTGATTGTTCCAAGGTTTCATGGCTGACTGAAGATCTGAACCAGCAATTCCTCAGACTTTCTCCATCACTCTATAAACAATTTTATACTTGCTTTGTTCAAAAGAGTTATATCAGAGAAAGAAGGGATCTTTAATTAAATTACAGCTATTTAGATAAAATTCTAAAATTCAAGGTCATATTTCATGAGATTACTCAATGAAAATAATATTATTAGCCATTTGCACATAACTGGCTGTTGGGGATAAATATAAGTTGAAGAGAGCAGCGTTGTATCTCTGTCAGCCTGAACAAATGGATTTACAGTCATCCCCCCAGCTCAATTTAGTCCATAATCCTAGTGAAAGCCCCTCCACCAGCACCTCTTATAAATCCCTTCAAGTCATAAAGATACAAGACATTGTGCTGTTGCCTGCCTCGCAGCAAGCTCTCCTGGCAGGCATGCCTATTGGCATGACACCACTTGATAATTAGAGTGCAACAGGAATGATTGCTTCTGGTAGCCTGTCATGACTCCAGCAAAGATGCATTCTTCAAGTTGCTAATCCAGTGTTTCAGAGGAACATGCATGGGACTTGTCAAAAAATCCTACCAAGCCGTCATATCTGCAAAGGTCTTTGCATTCTTCTTGAAGTGTCGAGGAAGATTTCTTGGATTGAACTTCACTGTCTCCCTCAACTGCTTTTTTCTCAATTTATTCACCTAAAGGCCAGAGTTTAAGCCAGACTATGATAAACTGAAAAACTCACTGAGGAACATGCTGCTAGGAGACTCAGGCTAAAATATTTACTCCTGTTTTGTAGGTATAATTAAGCTACTACTGGATTGATTCCCCATATTAATGAGCTCAATCACTTTTTTTTACAGTTATAAAATCAAGAAGTCCTGGGACAAACATTAAACTACCAAAACTATACGTTTTTGTGAACTAGTAAATGCCTGAACTAACACAATGGGTTATAAACCACCATCTTCACAGTATTATGTAACATGTTTTGTTATAGCAGATCAATATGTTTATCTCTGTGGAGTGTCTATATAATCCAGCTTTCCCTAAACTTTCAAGATTTGAAAGTATTTTCTTTTAGTTAGTTGTTTAAAAGTTACCCTTCCACACCAACCCCTATGACGTTGTTCCACAGCACTTATATATTAAGCCCATGGTAGTTTTGATTGGCATCAAATCTTAGTTTGTGGTGATATAACAATAGTTTGATGCGGGGGGGGGATCCCACTGCAACTTATATGACAGAATTTGTGCATTAACTATTCAGTGCTTCTGACAAAGTGAGTTCTTGTGCATTCCTCTGTATATCATATGTGCCACAGCATTGTTAATTCACTATGCCAGAGAATTTGTAATGAAAGAAGGCATTGTAAACTTCGTTATATTAATGATCACATGCTGCAAACTTTGTGATATCTAAACAGAGTGATAATTTCACTTGTTGAAATTCTGAAGTCCCAAATTGTATGGCATTAATTGGCACTGGTCTTCCCAAGTAAAGAAGAAAGAAAAGGGGCAATTCTCTGGACCACTGCCAACCTCTGCTCTCTTGATCTATGTCACATCTGCATTGATACTCTGATAGGCAGTTATGATTTCGGTTTATAGTATTTAATGTTCCCTTGTTTAATGCTGTCTGTCAGTTTCACAACTGCAATTGCATCAGGTTAAAAAGGGTATTAAACAGGTATGGGACCAGACTCAGCCTTCTTCCTAGGACTCAGATGGAGTGGGATTAGCTCTAGGAAACAATGCAACTTTTGTGGAGAACCTTCCTTTGGGAAGGAAGGATTGTTACTGGCATTGACCCAGTCACATGACCAGCCTTATCATGGCCAAAATGCATGAGCAACCTGCCTATACCAGAGAGGAATGAATACTTGCCTTAGGGCAAAAAAAATAGAGTGGGAGTTTAAGCTTAAAAGGGTGGCATTTTTCAAAGATTGCAAACTCTAAAATGGTAAGAGCTGTATGATCTTTTTCTTGCCAGACACAATATCCCCATCTGTTCTTGAATTTTACTCAAAAATTCCTGGAGTTTTTCTCCAGACCTGATATGGAAATGCTATATGCTAGTTAAAGTCATCTCAATATATAATATTCACAGTTTTGGGATCTGAAGCTGTAAAACAGCTGCATCTTTATATTTTTAAGTAAGAAATCTCCTCACTCATTGTTATTTGTTATTTTCTGGCCTGTTTTCAAAGGTAACAATCACTGCTGTTTTGCAATATGCAGCTAGAGTAAAGATAATGCAAACATCCACTGCAGTAGCAACAAACTTTCTTTCATTTAGTAGTTCTTCTTCTCCTTCTTATGTAGCTCCCAGGCAACCCCAAATCTGCTCTAGGGAATTTTCCTGAGAAGATTTGAGGCATACCAGGACAGTGAAAATCCAATCCAACAGCACGACAACATCTTGTATGAAAAAAAATGGTTCAAGTTCAATCATCACAGGAAATCTCAGATATATGATCTTTTAAGACATTATTCTCAAATCTAGCATCTCCAGATCTGTTGTGTAACAACTCTCATTATCCCCAATCATCTCAGTCACTGAAATGACAGCAGTTATAAACTAATACATCAGGCAGTCCCCAGGATGGGAAAAGTTAATTTAAGACCCTGCAAATCCATGATCTGGCAGAATTGATACAGTAGAATTGTGCTAAATATGAAACCAGAGAAGAAAGGGTTTTTTTGCTAGCATTTGTAACATGCCACCTGCAAGCTGACATTTTCCAGTCTGAAAGAAAACAGCCTACAGCCAGACAGCAATTTCAGGTGGTTGATAACTTCATTATTTGTACTACAACAGAAATAGGTAATTTAGTCTTTGATAATCAATCTCCATCAAAGTACATTCCTTGGTTCTGCTCCTGAATCCTCCTGCTTCATTAAGGAAAATCCTCACATTTCACAGACAAATTACCTGTACAGGCTTCTGACTTTCCAGCGTGAGCAGGAAATTAAAGATATACTTTTAAATCTATCCCATCTCAGCTTCCCTTAAAGTACAAAAGCCTGGAAGATGACTTCAAATAAAGTACAAAAGCCTGGAAGATGACTTTAATTCTTAGAATTAAACTTCTGTGGCCCAAAGCCATTCCTCTTTTATGAAAGTCCTACTCTCTGGATCTTTTATATGAACATATTTTGGGGAAGATAGTCCCATCTATCCATTTTTGCTCTGATTTCTTCAGATGTATGCCAATCCTTCACAACCAACAGCCAAACTCATGCTTTTTCCCAAGGGACCAGAAGAATGGTCTTTAATTGCCTCATCTAAGCTAATAAGGCAAGAAAACCATAAATAACCCACGGTCTGCCTTCCCCTTTTAGTCCCCCTGTACTGACCATGTTTCTTGTTTTTCAAATAGCTTTTGCAAGATACAAATCACAGAGAGATGACTTTCCTGAAAGCCAAAGCTCCTCGCCACACTGAGAAATGTTGTTAATCAGAAAGATAATTTGCTGCCATCTTTCATATATTCCTGTTGTTCTCAGAGCATTTCAGATATAGTATCTGAAGCAAAGGAAGCTTCAGATTATTTGCCTTGTATAGAGGCAAATCTGTGTGACTTGCGTTTCCATAGAAATTCACCCATTCCAAACTAATAAATGAACTGCAATATAACTTCCAATTAGGCATATTTTCAAATGTTATGATGCAATTTGATTTTACAAAGGGTCTATACAATGGTGTTCAATGAAGGTGATGTACAGCTTCACTACACAGAGGAATGTCTTCTTGCTCCTTTAAAACAAATCAAAAGCCTCACCATTTTTCCTCATACCCTTTATTAACTAAGTGGAAGTCTCCAGTGTCAATAACAAACACAACAGGAAAATGAACAAAAGTGCTTTGAACAGATTTTTGGCACAATTCATTGGAAATACTTTTTAACTGTCACACAAAGATAACAGTCATTAATGAAAAGTTCAGAATTAATGAATAAAAATCCAGTCATTGCCTCCATACTACCTCTGTCTCCTGAAATGAAACAAGCCATAAATATCTGAGATTAAGCCTAGACTCATAGAAATTTCTGCAACCTATCCATTATTATTAATGCTTCTTTATATAAAAGATCAAATGGTTTCTATGAGAAGCTTTGTGACCTTACAAGGGAATAGAATGAGTTCTATATCTAACATTACAGGGCAATATTTTGGGGCTGTTCAGCACTGACAAATAAATCAGGATTTGCTACTTCCCCATGTCTGAACATTTTTACATAAAGTATGCCCATAAATTGAAGACAATGCTTTTTGAAAATGGGATGTGATTTTCCAAAGGGCTGAAGGCTCTTTCTTTTAATCTGTAGAAATATTCAGCTAAATATTGTTCCCTAGACTATTCCCTTTTGTTCTGTCCAAAGTTTAACTGCATCCAAATATACTGTTCTAGATATACTGCTTTGAAATAGCCATTTGGACACAAGAGCTATACTGTTCTTTCTTTGATGAAAGTACAAGGACAAAGAAAATTGAGAGGTTCCCTTTTTACAACATAGTAAATAAAGCATTTTTTTTCCCACAGTATGAAAGAGGGAAGGACCATAAGCCATTCCTGAGAATTTGAGAGGAAGAAATCTGATTTGTGGTGTTAGGGGGCTGATTTCGGTGAAGCGGAGGTGATGAACTCATGCAGGGAAATAAAGGTATAGTTTTAATTCTCAATGAAAAAAGCCAAATTGTGTGACAGGAATTATAAGGGAGTGTCATCAACATTGTTATGGGTGCATACGACAGTAGGAATCCATAAGATGGAGACAGTGGTGTGTTACACTCCCATAAATGCTCATAATGTAAGACCCAGAAATAAGCTGTGGGGAAGTTCTGAACATTGAGTGCTTTTCTGCTAGGCAACATAAATGAGATGATATGGGAATTAGATTAGAAAATACAGAAAAAGTGATTTTTTTTATGGGCCCCAGAATGAATAAGGACTGTGACAGTTTGGTAAGTATCTGCTTAGAAAATGATGCCTGAAGTTAAAACATAACGCACCATAGATTTAAGCAGAAATCCAGCCATATATACACATGGCAAAGGAAAAACATCTAAAAATGTGATTTGATTGTTTATGGTAAAGGAATAAGAAAATCCAGGAGGGGAGGGGAAGGGAGAGGAGGGGAGGAAGACAGGAAGGCAGACCTATATAAAAAGTCCCTTATGAAAAGAGTTTTATTTTATTATATTGAATTTAATTTACAAGCCACCTCAACCACAACTGCAACTTTAAATAAGAATGAACGAATATTGTATAATGCATAGGAACATGAAAGGAATTTAGATGATTTAAATGAGAATAATTAACATAACAGTAAAAGACAAAAATCACTGATCTTGATGGAAATTTTAAAAAATGGTTTTCAAAATGGATTAAGAGAACTAAGCAATAGACTATATGGAATTTAAAATAACAGTGATTAAATGATTTAAAGTGAAATAAGTGAGGCAAGGCTAGAAGGGGTATTTTAGAAATAAAAACGGGAATGATAGCGATACATTGAAAAGTGACATTTCTTATCTCAGGCCTTTAATTTCTTTGACAAAATATTTCTTATTTCTTTTCTGCAATCTGCATAAGTCATAAGGAAACAGAATGAATGGAATGTATATACCTAAGTATGTAGTAGTGAAAGATGATTCACATACAAGGGATTATCTTCCTTGAAAAAACAGATGTATTAATCTCCATGTAAATAATATGCATCTCAATCTTCCAAGAAAAAACATTATTGCATTATGATCCCTTGTAATCATCTCTGAGATTCAAATGGAAGAGCAATCAACTTCCATTTCAAAGTACATACAAAATGTAAATTGGGAAAATATGCACCCTGAATTAAATAGGCCAATATTCGCCAGTTAGTTTTCCATTTTTTCAATTCAGTTAAATTAGTAATTATGCTAACATTCACAGCATTCAAACTACTATTAATTAAATATTTCATTCTTAAGTTTATTAATAATCATTTATTATAAAAATCAAACTGTTTTACTGAAAGTGCTTCATCTTGATTGCTTTTCGAATTTTCTGTTTTTCTTATGGTATTTGGGTGGATTGTTGCTTGCCAACAAAGTGGAATTTCTCTTCTTCTCCTAGTCATTTTTAGTAATGGCACACATGAATATAGTTGCAGAGACTTTTACTTTCATTCCTGTATCTCTAGACCAACATCCAGCTGGTACTGGATGCATTGGCTATTAAAATCATTATCATCTCTCAGTGAGGCATTACTTTGACATGGTTGTAGGGCTTGCCTGTGTGAAGAAGATGAGAGCTATGCCAGAGGTTCAACCATAATGGACAGGTTTCATCAGAGGAGCCAGATGAAGAGTATCTCTCCCATAAACAATATGGTGAGATATAATTTAAATAAACCTATCCCAGATCAGTCATTGCTTGGGTAAACAAGGACCACATTAGGTGTTGAAGTTTATTTATTTGTTTGATTGATTTTTATACTGCCTTTATTATTTTTATAAATATCTCAAGGGGGAGGGGAAACATACCTAAAACTCTTTCCTCTTCCTATTTTCTTTGCAATAATAATCCTGTGAGGTGAGTTGGGCTGAGAAAGAGTGACTGACCCAAAATCACTCAGCCAGCTTTCATACCTAACACAGGACTAGAACTCGCAGTGTCCTGGTTTCTAGGTCAGCATCTTAACCACTACACCAACTGGATCTTCAGTTTGTTCCTGGACATCTGGTGACAAATGGGCTATAGGACTAAGGAATGTTGACTTAGCAACTTGGGCCAGTGACTGCAGGACAACTGGAAAAAAATTGCTTACTCATAGCAAATATTCAAAGACTTAAAATAAATAAATAATGATTTGCTATAACAAATCGATTCCAATGAGAAGAGGATATCTGAAAAGAATGTATCAGTTCTGAAAAGAACAACATCCAGAATCAGAGATAACATAATCAACACTAGCAAATCAACAATGATTTATTATACAAAATAAAGTGTTAGAGAAGTAGAATTAGACGAACTGCAAAGGTCTACCCAGAGCTAAGAATCTGAAGCCTTGTCAGAAGTAGCTCAAACAGTAGAAACAAACCAGAGGGAGTTAATAGTAAAGGAAGCCAGTATAGCTACTGAGCCATTCTCATTCCCGAACAAGGCACTCTGCTTTTACTCAGAAAGCACAAAATCTTCTAACTGAAAAACAAGAGGAACTGAAATGAGGAATAACAGCATCTAGTACAGCACAAAAGCAACAGAATATGATTGCCTGTGTTGTTATAAAAAGAAGGCAGCTTGCACAAGTATTAAAAGATGCCGATAATATACCATCAAAGATAAGTACCAGCTGACTGCAAGAAACAAACCAAATGATGTTCAGCACAGCTGCAGTTAGAATTGAAGATCTTGGATGCAAAACCAACAACAAGAAAAAATATGTACTGTGCACTACCAAGATGGAAGATCAGGTTGGAAAATAAAATCAGCATGCTAAGATCAGATGAAAGTTAGTTAGAACAGATGAAAGAAATGAAGCTGAAGAATAAGAAGACCAAAGAATATCTGATTAAGAAATATAACCTCGAAACAAGGAAGATCAAAGAAGCACTGGAAATAATAAAGGAGCAAAACAGCTATAGTTAAGAAAATCAGCAGATACAATACCCAAATTGCATACCACAGATAGAATCTCCAAATTCAATCCAATCAGACTCATTTTTACCAATCCATCAATGGACAGATTACAACAAACCAGGTAACATCTGACAAAGAAGAAACATGCCAGTTCTTGGCACAGCTATGGGACAATTCAAAGAAATATAACAATAATGCAGCTTGGATAAAGGAGGTAGATAAGAATAAAAAAGAAATTGAAATGAAAGAACTTATAATAACTTATAGTAAAAGGGAAGGAATATTCAGAATTGATCAGCAACAAGTGAAGATGAACTGCATGATTTTTGATTGAAACATCTGACTGGTCTATATTCAGTAATTGCCAAGCAGTTTAATAACATATTGCAAGGAGATTAAATTGAAGTTTGATTACATCTGGCAAAACATATCTGATAATGAAGGATCCAGCAAAAGAGACAGCACCTACATGTCAATCACCTGCTTACCAACAACTTTCAAATTGCTAAATGGTGTAGTAGCTGATGCAGTCCAACAGCATCTAGATGAAAAAAAACTCTTTCCACCTGAGCAAAAACGAAGCCACCCAAACAGCAGAGGGATAAAATATCAGCTTCTAATTGACAAGATGATTTTGGAAAACTGTAAGAGAAGGAAGATCAACTTGAATGTAGCTTGGATTGATTACAAAAAGGCATCTGACGCCCTGCCACGTGACTGGATATATCAAGTGACTAGAAATAACAAGAGTCAGTAGAAACATCAGAAGCTTTCTGTAAAATCAGTGGCACAATGGAAGACCCAGTTGCTGGTCAATAGTGATAGAATGGGGAAGATTAACATCAAGAGAAGAATATTTCAAGGAGATTCACTCTCACCATTACTGTTTGACATTGCATTAATTCCTCTGTCAACAATTCTGAACAAGTCAAGCCATGGCTATCAAACATCAAAAACATCTGCCAAGCTATCCCACCTCCTTTACAGAGATGATCTGAAACAGTATGGAAAAATATCAACTGAAATTGTTGTTCAACATTATTGTTGAACTGTTGCTCAACATTATCCAAATATACAGCCAAGATATTGCAATGGAATTTGGACTGGACAAATGTGCCATCCTTACTATCAACAAGGGAAAATAGTGAAAACTGAAGGAAACAAGATGCCCTATGGAAATAACATTAAGAGTCTGGATGAAGAAGATTACTACAAATACCTGGGCATCCTTCAGGTTGACAATATCAAGCATATTGAAGTTAAGAAGGTTAGTAATGAATACATCAGAAGAGTAAAAAAGATCTTGAAGTCCAAACTCAGTGGTGGAAATACCATCAAGGTGATTAATACCTTGGCAATTTCAGTCATTAAATATATAGTTGGAGTAGTAGACTGGACTTCAAGCTGAAGTAGAAGCCCTGAATAGAAAGACTAAAAAAATAATGATAATGAATCTTTCCCTTCATCCACACAACACCAACATCTGTGATGCTGACAGATTATTTAGCAAGGAGCATAGGTGGCTGTGGAATGCTGCAAATACTCCAGATAGCTGAATAATATGCATTGAAGCTAATTTAACATGAAAGCTTACTGAATACCAAAGAAACCAAACTGGTCTATAAGACAGACCAAATAAAGAATAGAAAAGAGACATGACAGCAAAGTATTACATGGCAAAGTACATAAAAAAAACTATCAGGAAAAGCAGATAACATCAAGACCTGGCAATAGATTAAGAGGAAGAAAGTTGAAGAAAGAGACAAGAGGGGCTAATTCTGGATGCACAAGACCAAGCCTTAAGAATGAGTGCGTACAGTGCCAGAATTGAGAAGAAAATTTTCAACAGTAGCATACAGCAAATGCAACATCTGCAAAGAAGTTGAAGAAACAGAGGACCATTAGTTAATTGCTGCACACAGACTGATTACAAACAATGGCATGACAAAGTAGAAACATGATGCATTGAAATATTTGCAAGAAATACCACCTGTCTGAAAGCAAGAACTGGTTTGATCACACAATTGATAAAGTAATAGAAAATGAAGAAGTTAAAGTACTCTGGAATTTTAGAACCCAAACACAGAAG
>JANHZU010003161.1:246087-257528 GCA_032468055.1 Acrochordus granulatus | reverse complement strand
CCTGCCACACAATAACCCCAAACTTAACAACTGTTATTAAAAAAAACAAAAAAGTCTGGATAGTGACATGAAATACCTGCAGACAGCAGAACAGAAGAGAAAGAACAGGAGAAAATCAAAGAATATAAAGACCTGCAAACAGAAGAAGAATAGTGGTGGCAAAAGAAAGCAAAGATAGTACCAATAGTAATAAGTACCTTGGGTGCAATCTCAAAACATTTGGAGCACCGTTTGAACACCATCAGTATTGACAAAATCACTCAATTACAAAAAGCACTATCTTTACGTGGAACGGCTTATATCCTGCAACAATACATCTAACACCATCAAACAGCAGTATCTGCCTATGCCATTTCCTTGGGAAGGCCTTGATAGGTAGATAAAAATGCCAAATTCATTTAAACATCTGGCTGACTGTGTGACCAACCATAATAATACAATTTCTTGGTGCTGAAGAAAAGAACTAATGAGATTTTCTCTGGATGCCCTAAGCAGAGGCTAAATCTTCTTAGTGCCAAAAACCATTGGGGGGTGGGTGTAGTGACTTACTCTGTAATGACTTACTCTGTAGTGACTTGGCTGCTTAGTTAGCTGCAAGGACGTTTCATCTTTTTTTAAAAAAAACTTTGCATAAAATCTTCCCTTGGTTTTAGCAGATATTTACACCCATCCAGATGAAAGCACTGAAGTTTTATTGTTTAAAAAAGTAGATAGAATGACAATCTGTTTTTGCAATAGCACCAATAGCAGCAGTCTCATGAAGAACATATATTACACACCCAATCCTGCATCCCCATTCTCTGCTCTCTAAGTGGAATCCAGAAATTATCTTATGCCAGCTTTTTCAGACCGTGCTTAAGAAGATAGGAGAGAAACAACACTGTTTATTCCATTGAGTCTGAGATCACAAACTCAGTTTCTCTATCCCACAGGAACATGAGGCATCTTGTTTCTTCAGAACCCACTGCTCATTCAGAGAACTCAGATGACAGACTTCACGAAACATCTTGGCTTTATTTTCTGTGACTTATTGTACAGTACTCATCACTCTGGAACTCTACAAAGATTTGACTCATGCCATCTGTTCCCCAGGCAGAAGCCTGTGACTTTCATGCTGTCCAGAAAATACATTTGTTCCCACCGTTCCTTTTCCTCCACTGGCTTCCATACATGCTGCCCTGAATGGAGCCTCTACTATGAATGGGGGCAGTGGCAGGAGCAATCATGACTTAGCAACTGAAAAAAGGCAAATAAAGTGCTGCTGTTGAGTTTTGCAGCAATACAGGTCATTTTGGGACAGTAGCAAAGAGTAGAAGAATTAAATCCAAAAGGGTTCTTCTAGATGCAGTGTGCTCTCCTGAAAAGTATATTTCATATGCTGTGGACATCAGCATTTACCTCCATATTTCTGTCCAATTGATTTCTGTGTGCTAGGAGAAATTTTATATAGAGTGCTAAAATGCCTTTTGAGCCCCTTTTGTGAATGTTGTTTAGGAAAACAGAACAGGGTCATTTTAATTCTAGCCAAGGTGTATAAATCATTTGTAAAAAAAAAAAGACTGAAATTATGCTATGATAAGAAAACATGTTGTTTGCTGCACTTCTGAATAATCTAGAGGAAGAAGTTCTCTGATTTGCTCTATCAGGTATAGATTATAAACAACATAAATTGATGTCAATATTAATCATATGCAACTGAGAAACCATAGAATGTCTGCTAATCATACAAAAAAAATGCTTTCTTGCATGGAGTTGGTATCTATTCAGATGCTGCATCAATGTGCTTGTGTCTGAAAGCTATGCGTAATGGCAGTCTATGTCACCTACCATCCATGCTGTCCTCACGACGTATATTGAAGTTTTCATAGGAATCTCTGCGGATGAGTGGATCTGAAGTGTTGTAATCCACTGAGACGCTTGGGCCATTCTCCAAATGCTCCATGCCTGAGAAGCAAGGACAGTGTAATTTCAGCAAGAGAGCTTTTTGTGTGGGGACAGTGAGCAAAAGAGCAGTAACAATGTAAAGCAAGGAAGAATCAGAAGAAATAAGATTAAAAGGTAGCAGGTCCAGTGTATCATAGATACACTTCAGCAAAAGAGAGTCAAGATCATAAAGCTAGCTTGCCCAGTCAACTACTGAAGCAAGGATGAACCATACCTAGAACCAATGCAATAGTCAAAGAACTTGGCCAAGAAGTGAAGAGATATCGAGACCAAGGAAAACAGGAAGGACCTCTTTGCTTACTGTAAGAATAGTGGCTGTTCAGGAATATAATGAATGGAGTTTCAAATCACCAAGCAAAGGAAAATGACAGTCTATAAGGACTTGCAGCACCTGATGACTTAGCAGTTATCTGCTAATATTGACTTTACTCTGGATTTTGAATCTTTCAACACTGATACAGAGGAAAGATGAAGAAATTATATCAGGCCATGATAGTATATGGCAGCAAGTTTAACAAAACAAATGTACACATTTTGAGGCTTGTTATCATGGAAAGGGCTAAAAAGAAGAAAGCAAATGGTTGACTGTTAGAAAAAAAAGGAATACCTTGAATCTTCTCAGGACCATAGGAGAATACAAATTCCACCTTCCCATACTCAGGAAACCGTTCATCTGAATTATTTTTTTTAAAAAAAAGACAAAATGAAGATGAAATTGGACCAATACCAAGCCCAAACTGAACTATAGTTCAGGCAGGGAGGTAAGGCTCTGAACCATTTTGCCTTAATCACCCCTAGGTCTCCTGTTATATAGGTATTTTTTTATCCAAAATCCAGAACAGCCAAAATGCTCCAGATTTCAGTTTGGCTGGATCATAACTTGCCTAGGCCAGTCTGGCCAAACATCCAAGCACCATGAGTTTTGTGCATGAAGCAAGACAAGTGTTCTAGTTCACATCCCTAAATGTCAGTTTATAAATATACTCATGCTGATAATTGTCTAAACCAACTGGCAATGTCCCAATCTGCTGGACCTTTTGCATTTCATAAGAGATATTGCAGAATGTGAGTAGAAGATTCAGAGTTTCCTGACAGGAAAATCAACTTCAGGGTTCTCCTACCAAAAATATTGTGCCCGTCTCTTTGGCTACTCCTTCAGTGAGGATTTAAGAACCTCACTGTTCGTCCCCCTCTACATTCCATTACAAGATGGCTTATCCAGAGTCAGCATTGGTGGACCAACCCAATTTCAGTTCCAAAATCGTTTTTGTACCAGGTCTCTGTTTGTCTGTTTCTGAGAGAAGAAATCCCGTTTGTCTTGCTTTGTGCACAAAATGATCATTGGGGATCTTATCTCTTCAAGCATGCACTAAGAGTATTCAAGACACAGGAGCGCTCTTCCTTTCTAGTGGAGCCAAGAATTCCCTTTTGGACAGAATTGCAACAGCCGCATGATCATTATTTCCTCAAGCAACGATTTTTGTCCACTGCTGGCAGAACATTTAGAGTAAGATCTGCCATCTGAGATTTCAGTGCTCCATAAAACTTGGAGAAAAAAAATTAAAAAACCTCCTAGACTGTTTTTGCAGACTTCTAGACAGACATTTATATCATACAATATAAAGGTGGCCCACTGAAGTATTATTCAGAAAACAGAAACAAGATAGAGGAAAGAAAAAACAATCAAGGGCCTGAACATCAACTTCAGTACATTTCAAATTAACAAAATTAATTTGAATTAACAAATTGAGAGTATAAATCAGTGGAATGCCATATAATGATTACAGTTATAGGACCGACATTCCTGTATCTGAACTTCTTGCAAGCATCCACTGGATAAAGCAAAATACCTTCTAATCTGAAGATATACTAAAAATATTGATTTCTCCTCTGAAGCACGCACTTGTACCACAGAGTAGGCCATTCTAGAAAAGCTACAACTTGGTTAACTGGCACCCACAAAAAAAGTGTCATGCATTTTATTACTACATGTCACCCCATACACACATATTTTCTTTTCCTGAACAAATCGTTTTTACCTTTAAAGGCATCATCCAAGTCCTCTTTATTGAAGACAATAGCCAAATCATGAATGGCACATGTATGGAACTGCACCCGAAAGATTACATCCCGAGTCGGGCTACGGAATTCTTTGTGATAGCATTTCAGCTGCCAGTGAAAAAGGGGGTAGAGGAAACAAAATGAAACATGCCATCAAACGGGGGCCTACCTGAAAATATGAATGATTCAAGCAGGAATTCTACACTTGAGCCCTTTCATGCTGCAAAGATGTCATTGCTCTGCATTTCCCCACAGAGACTGTGAACTCTTCCTGAGTACGTGGATTGAGGGCTACAGGTTGTGAATGTCTTAGGCCTCCTATTCTGGAGTCTTTAGAAAGAGGGGTGCCAACTGAAGCTATATTTTATGAACAAAAGCCCCACAGTGGTGAAAAAAAATGAAAACATACAAGTCTCACTTGATTCTTACCAAAATATCTCCCTTCAAGAGAAGTCCTGGTTCTATGGTGATACAGATGCTCGTCTGGCTATCTCCCTGTACGTTGCTATAAAGAAGAGGAAAGAAGTAAATGCAGAAGACAACCAAAGCAACTCAGTAGCTGAGATGTCGTTGCATCTGTCATGCCCAGGCATTTGATGTTATAACCTGTCAGACCAGGAATCCAGGTTTCAAGTCACTGGTCAATCAGTCTCCTTCAACCCACCCTACCTCACAGAATTGCCTAGGAGAAGAAATGGAAGAAGTGACTGCTCTACACAACTCCTTGAACTCTTGGAGGATTTTTTTCTTAAAAGAAGGAACTATTCTGCCATTTTGGTATTTCCATTTTTGTTTTATGCTACATTTGCTAATCATTTTTACTGTTCCTGAAACACTGCTTAGAGCTACTGGAATCAACAGATTCTACTCTCAAAAAAGAGTATATAATAATCCACAAGAGTATGTTGCACCTACTCTTCATGCAATCTACTCCAGAATATACTATGAGTAGTTGGTATAAAATGGACCTGGTCAATATTTCCATTTCTAAGACATAAATACCTCAGAAGCAAGAATTTTCTTGCATGTCATAACCTTCATTGCATCAAATAGCTTGTTGCTCTTCCATTGTTACCAGAGCTCCACTGAGCAAATTCATTGAATAAATTCAATTTTAGTTAGTCAATAACTGCCAAGGTAAATTGTAATTGATGGGATTATGATGTAATGGTACATTTGCTGATTTGAATGGGAAAGAAAGCTATAAAGATGACTCTATTTCATATTAAGTGTAAGCAAACCTGCATAAATAAAATTAAGCTGAAAGCCATGAAGAGAAGATTGGGAAAAGCTGAGATGCAGCTGTTAAATCCTCTGAGGCCCATTATATTATTGGTTGTAGTAGTAGCAAAAATAAAGGTAAAAAAGGTTTCCCCTGCCAGTCGTGGCCAACTTTAGGGAGCGGTGCTCATCTCTGATTCACAGCTGAGGGAGCCAGCATTTATCTGAAGATGCTTCCATGGTCTTGTGGCCAGCATGACTATATGCTGAGGCACATGGGACGCTGTTACCTTCCCACCAATTTAGGTGGTACCTATTTATCTACTAGCATTTCTACATGCTTCTGAACTGCTAGGTTGGCAGGAGCTGATACAAGTAATGGGAGCTCACCCCATTATGCAGCAATGATTGGGCCTCGAACTGCCAAGCTGCCAACCTTCCAGCCGACAATCCCAGCATATTAACTGCTCAGCCACCATGTCCCCGTTATAACTAAATAAATAAAAAATGCAGCCCCAGGACTAGCACAAGTCTCTGCGCCAACCGCATACTGTATAGCAAAGCTATACAAAGTAAGGACTGCAGGATACCACCTCTACCACAAAAGTTCTACTCTGCTTTGCGTCATCCCTGAGAAGATATCTGAGTGCTGGAAATCAAAAAAAATAATGCCAACTCTATTTACTATATTCCAGATGTGTAGACCGGTTGCATTGCCTGATATATCTTGAGGAAAGGCCGGCAGCCTAGGAAACATAAAACAGAGAGAAAGAGAGAAAGAGACCTCCATTATAGATTGGTTACAGAGAAGGGAACAAAAAGGGGCCAAGGCAAACAGTCTCACAATACTAGGTTTGTGTCAGTGATAGATGTGGGAAACAGTAAGGCAGAATCAAGCAGCAGAATTATACTTTATTTTGAAGCACAGTCTAACACAGTGTTTAGACACATGCTGCCTGGGATAATCCCGGGAGTTAAATCCACACATTTTGCTGTATGGAATTTGGAAGGTCAACTTTTTAAATGGCTGTCTACAAGTTGCTGTAAAATTTGCTCTGAATACATACATGGATTTGGAAGCAAATAATGAAACACATTTGTTAGGGGAGGGTCTTGGGCCTCAGGATTCAAGCGAAATTCATCAACTACTATATTTCTATGACCACAGGATTAAAAAATTATCAAAATAGTTCTGCCCATAGCACAAACAGCAACACCGAACAGAATCCAATGGCATCCTTGTTTCTGTGATTAAAATCCACATTTCTCCCCATACTTTAAAAGAATTTGCATTGAGTATATGCATGCTTTTCCTACATATCATTTTTAAAGACATTTTTTAAAAATTCTACAGATACACCCAATTAAAATAACAGGTGGCAATACCTCTAGCCACTTAGTACAGATTAGTACTTGGATGGAACACCATTAGGAAACTCAAGTTGCAGGATGGATTAGAACAGTGTTTCTCAAATTTATCAGCTTTACGATGCAGCTTCAGTGTGTCTAACCTTATTCCTTTAGAAGAGCTCTGGTCATAAAGGTGGGCAGTAAAGAAGTTGTAAGGAACAGTAGGGTATCTTTCCACCCAGTGGAGAGCTATAATTGAATGTTATCTGTCACATGTGATGGAAAGGTCACTTACCTCCTTTAGATTCAAAGTTGGGGATTCCGTGCATGATGACATGATGCAAGAAGAGGGGCTTGTTGTTCATTTTGATGGTGCCAGACAGCAGACCGCTGAAGTAATGGACATATCTAGAGATGAAACCAAAATAGTAGCAAGGCAATTAGCTGGAATCTCTTGGAATATTTATACTTCAGTGAGTCACTAGGGTTGAAAGGCCATTTATGTCTTCAAGTCTAAAACCATTATCTTGTAGGTTACAGTCTGGAATTCAGATACTTTATGCATGGTTAGACACACAAGGAATTTGACTCCGGTACAGCGGTTCTCAGTATAAGACCTCAGAATAAAACCATGTTGCGACTTTCTTCTGCATGGGAGCTTTTCAAATATTTGAATACATAGCTAGATAGCTAGACAGACAGACAGAATATTGCGTTCTCAAATAACCTAAGATTTGGGAAGGGTACCATTTTTATTAAATTTCAGGATTCATTTATTATTTCAAGTGACAACATTTACTTTTGTGAAATAAATAAATAAAAATGCATTCTCCTACTATGCCTTTTCCATACTATGCTTTTCTTTCTTTCTTTCTTTCGGTCTGTCGTGTCACCTTTAGAGCAAACATGAGAAAGAAAAGCAAAGTGCTGCTGCTGTTTTCAACAATTATACATAAATTTCTGGTCATTTTCTTTCTCACACTATTATCAGCACTACAGATTCTGTTGACCTTGAAAACCTGTGACTGGACATCTGGATCAGGCTTCTCGATGGATAACGGTAAAACCATAAAGATATCCATTTAAAAAGTTGACCTTCCAATTCCATTCAGCAAAATGGGAGATCTAAACTTTCTTTTCTCTTATTCCTTCATAAGTACTTCCTATAATGCAAGAAATTATTGTATCCTATGTTATGTTTAATTTGGGATGAATCCCTTTCACCATGACTGTGCAAGTATATATTTCAGATGGTTATCAATTCTCTCTTTCATTTTATGCAGAATTCTGGATGGCCTATTTTATAGTAAATAATTAGTACTAATTACTTTCAGTACTCCAAAGACTCCTGTAAGAAAGATTCTTTATCAAACTTGAAATTATCACTGTGTCCTTTAAAAGCAAAGTGCAAGCAGAAAAGTTTTAGTGGCTGCTAGCCTGGAAAGCTTTTGCCATCAAATGATGTGCAGAGATTTTTGTTGGCTCAGCACCACCAAGTGAAATTGATTGGAAATACATTAGAAGTTGAAGAAAATTCAGTAGACATTTGAAGTATTGCAAGTGTTCTGAGCTTCATTATCTATATTTGCAACTACAATACCTAATAATATTAAAAGTCTCCAAGTAAAAACAGTTGATTCTAGGTTAGTTCAATGCATTTATTTTATGAGTGTTATGCCATATCTAACTATAGAAGGAGCCCAGAACTCAACAAAAATCTGCAGGTCTTATATTTTGGAAGCTCTAGTTCTCATCTGTATTGTATCTGGGGTTGAAGCCTACTTCACTACTAATTACAACAGTTCTATGGTTTGTTAAATTCTGGTTCTGAACAAGTAATGAATAATAAATGCTGGGGCTTATTCTTTGTACACGAACTGAAAGAATAATTCTAAGATGAATGGAGAGGCTCAATATGCCCTCTAAGCATCATTACAAGTGTGTGTTGAAAGCATCATGAGGGTTTGTTCCCAAAGGGGAGGACGACTAACCTCTTCTGAGATGGCTGCCCAGCTGGGATCACCTTATCCTCGTAGAACCTCTTCATAGCAAACCGGTCCAGAGCCTGATCTGCACTGTGGAATAAACAGAGGTATCAGTACAGGTCTCCTTCATGAATGATAGAGAGTTTCATTAGGTGTTAATTCTGCAGTAATTAGGCCCACTGTTTGTTTTCAATCACAAATACTAAAATGACATCAGTAAAATAAAATTTGCTGATTTAAATTTCAAACTATATTGGAGTAATTTAAAAATAAAAATCACCATTTAAATTTAATTATCTCATATATGTATCAACCATCCTCAACTTGTTGCCCTCCAGTGGGGTTAACTAATTCCTACCCATCAGAAAGGTAGTAGATGTGAGAAAATTTTTGCTTTATGTTTGCATCTAGACCATGAGCCACAGCCTTGTGTCTTTTGTAACAAACGTATTATTTATTTATTTTATTTATTAATCATATTTCTATGCCGCCAATTTCTGAAGACTCTTGGTGGCTTACATAGGTTAGTGATTATACATTTTTTTTCTTTATTTTACCCCACCCCCTCATGAGGCTGGCTGGCGATGTTCATATCTGGGGCATCTTCCGAGACTCCTGCTTTGCCCCCGGGATGGGCGAGTTTTTCGTGGCAACTTTCAGTGTTCCGTCACGCCAAGTCGCTCCTCCGTCGATTTGCCGACCAGCAATTTTTCCCTCCAAAGGAGGTCCCCATCAATCTACTTGCATTTTGATGTGCTTTCAAACTGCTGGGTAGGCAGGAGCTGAGGCAAGTGACGGGCGCTCACCCCGTCACGCAGAGCTTGCAGATCAAACCTGCCAGAGTGCCGGCCATTTCTGGATGACATATCTGGTGGCACTAACCCGCTGCGCCACCACACCTCATCATTATTTAACTATAGACATGCACGGTGGAAGATTCCCAGACATAACCTGGCTTGATAGACTCTTTATTTGAAGTTATATACTACTTGATCATTTGCCCCTGCACTGCAAAGAAATCAAAGCCTTTACTTAGGTGAGTGCTGAAAAATTGTTGTTTTTTTTAGTAATCTAGTCACTTTTGATTGTTCATGACTTGGTGGACCTTATTCAGCCAAAGTTGCCACTTAGTAACTGCTTCTTTGAGTTTTGCAAGCTCCTGTCACCAGATATACAGTATATCCAGACATCTTATGCTTTGTCACTCTTTTTCAATTGCATTTGCTTTTCTCCTTCTCTTGGTATCACATTTTATGTCCAAAATAACTAATATTAAACTTCCTTGTTATTAGTTCCAGTAAGGATTGTAGTTTTCTTTCAGCTAGTACTGAATAATTTTAATTCTTAGGTCCAATATATTCTGAAAAATTTTCTCCATCACTACAGTTCAAAGGCATCCATTTGTCTTGGTTCAGCCTTTCAAATGATGCAGCTTTCACAGCCATATATGTTCCAACCTAGAAAGTTATAACTTTAATAACACCTGCCTTGTGGTCAAACTGGTGTGTCTTCACTTATTATTTTTTCTAGAACTATCATAGTTTCTCCCAGATAGCAGACATCTATTTTATAGGTGCAGTCATTTCCCCTATGACTGAGCCTAGGAAGCTAAAAACGTTACTGCTTCAACTTCTTCTCTGCCTGTTTGCATTAGTTTGGCATTGGCATATATAGTACAATTATCTGTTCTATTTATTTTTTTAAAAAATAAAGTGTTGCCGAAGTAGCATGAAAACATGTCCATGATAACCTAAGTGTTTTATTACATGAAGGCAAGGGGAAATATAAAAATGGGTCAAAAAAGTAATGGCACATATAATGCCATAATGGTACATAATGTGTACCATAAAGCAGCTAAATTAGACCAAAGAGATCTTTTTCTGGTTAAAATTATTGTTGTAGCTGGATTTCACCAAATTACCCCTAAATAGAACAAGCTGAAAGGAGGAAGTCAGAAGAAATCAAACTATAGAAATATAGACAGGAAATTTAATAGCTTAAAAGACTGAATAAAGAGGATTAGTTTTTAATCTAATCTGATCAAATCGGAAAGTGAGACAATGCAGCAGAAGTATTAAGGAAGAATCAGTATTATTCAGGACAATCAACTGTATAATAGGGAACCATGGATAGTTAGCTTTGGGGACAAAAGAATTGGCGTTAGATTGAATGAAGTTCTTTCTGTCAATCTCAGTTGAGTTGGCATCAATAATTTGCATTAAAGGTTCCTAATGTACTCGCAACTAATGTGGAAAATTCCAGTACTTGCAAGTATGTTGGGAATGGAATGATCATGGTTTCAAAGATATTTAATATGCAAATTTTATCTGAATAAGGAAATCTCTCTTCCTTCTAAACTCTAAGTCTATGATTTCTTTCCGTTTATATTGTGTAATTGACCTTTATGCTGCTTATTTGAAGGTATGAAATTGAGTACTTTGCCCATCAGAGCAGTCCTAACTCATCCTGTGAATGATGTTTTCATCATCATGCCATATCATAACTATGAGATATATAAGGTATCATGCAATTTTAAGTTTGTGATTAGAATTTGGAAGTCTGTGAAGAGCCAAAAGAAGAGAACACAAAGCGATTTATTTATTTGAATTTATTAATCACGTAACTCCGTTGGACTATAGGAGGCATACAAAACTCGAAAAAACATAACAACAGATAAAGACATCAAATCAATTGGATAGCCCAGACTAAAATAATCTTATGGACAACAAATCAAACAAAACAAAATAAGGGTCCTAAATAAATAAAATAAAATATGACCCCAGATCTGGGACCAAAGCTAGGTTTCTCCTCTCCTCTCCTCTCCTCTCCTCTCCTCTCCTCTCCTCTCCTCTCCTCTCCTCTCCTCTCCTCTCCTCTCCT
>JANHZU010003161.1:211300-222151 GCA_032468055.1 Acrochordus granulatus | reverse complement strand
AGGGGAGGAGCCAAAAAATATACGTAGGGGAAGGAGGTGAATACTAAACCACCAACCACTTCCAAGACGATATGTCCCCATCGGAGCCCCAAGCCATCTGGCAGAGCCAAGTTTTAAGGCTTTTCTGGAAGGCTGTAAGGCTGGCGCAGAACTCACCTCCGGGGGCATGCCATAGGACAGGAGCCACAGCAGAAAAGGTTCTTCTTCTTGACCCTGTCAGCCAAAAATCCTTGGCTGACAGGATCCAGAGGAGGTCTCTTCCATTGGTTCTGGTGGAGTGGGACATCCCCATTGGAGTGACACAGTTCCTCAGATACCCTGGTCAAAACCAATACCTTGAATTGCACCCAGAAGCAGACTGGCAGCCAATGCAGCTTGCGGAATAAAGGTGTTACATGGGCCATTCTGCACCAGCTGCAATCTCCGGATGCTCTTCAAGAATAGCCCCACATAGAGCACATTGCAGTAATCCAATGAAGAGATGACGAGGGCATGAATGGCTGAGTAAAGGGAGCTCTGGTCTATAATAAGCTTTAGGCTACAGAGTTTAACTGTGTGCTCATTATTATTTACTCATTATTATAGACTAAAGAGGCCTTGGAAAAGATTTTGGAAGATCTGAATCCTGACGATTATTTTAATTTAGTTGGTTTTAGTAGGAGTATTTCAAAGTGGCACCCCACTTTGTTGCAAGCCAAAAAGGAGAATGTGGAATCAGCTAAACAGTATGTTCGAACCATTCGTGCTCGTGGATGTAAGTATGAGGACTAAGAAGTTTGTCCATCTTTTCAATATTGGTTTAATCAGGAGATAAATGGAAATGCTATTCAAGCCTTGATGATTCCAGTTTTTCATACAATTACTTGATGTATTTTTCTGTCAAAAACATATCAAATCATTATATTCTTCTTTCTTATATTCAACATTCTTCAGACTATTTTAGATTACAATAATAACCATAAGGATTCTTGTTGTGGGGAAAACAGGAGTATTAGGTATGTTGATTGCATTGAGCTGACATCTTTCTCTCTCTCAAAATCTCAGCTCAGGGTTTTTCAGAACCTTAAAACAAATCAGAATTTTTAAAAGTTCAGAGAGTACTAAGGGTTCCACATAAAAATCTAATAATATACTACTATTACTACTACTACTGATATCAATTCCTCTATGTACATGACAACTGTTAGTTTTTAAACGATTTCCCTTTTGGAATCTGAAACTCTGGGAAGTTTGCAGGCTGGTCTTTTCCATTTCCAAGATCTCTGAATTTAACTTTTGACCCTTCCTAGATGAGGCTCAGCTGTTGTACCATATTACCAATATTCTACTATATTGAAGATATTTTAAAAAATCAGGAAAAATTGTGATTTTTCAGTTCTCAACTTCTTCTCGAGCAAGAACAAAAGAATGGACACAGCATGACATAAAGGAGGTAGAAGAGAAATACTGCTTTTGAATGGCTGGATAGCAGAAATAGTGTAGAACTGCCTTTAAAAAGGTAAAGGTTTCCCTGTCCAGTTGTAGCTGACTCTAGGGGTGGTGCTCATCCCAGTCCACAGCCATGGGAGTCAGCATTTGTGCAAAGATGCTGTTACCTTTCCCACTGGATTAGGCGGTACCTATTTACCTACTTGAATTTTTGCGTGCTTTCGAACTGCTAGGTTGGCAAAAGCTGGGGAAAATAATGGGAGCTCACCCTGTTAAAGGTGTCTGGATCTCGAACTCAGGCTGCCAACTTTCTGGCCAACAAGTCCAATGTCTTAACCACTAGACCACCACGCCCCCCAAGAAGTTCCTTTATTTACACGTATTTGCACTAAAATTCTAACTGCATCTGATTAAATAGATTTCTTCAAATGCTGTTAAAGTCCCTCTATACATTTTTAAGAACAGTACAACACTGCAATCATATTCATTGCCACAATTCTTTCCTATTGCAGCAACGGATATTAATGAAGCTCTTTTGACAGCCATTAATTCTCTTGATCATGCCACCTCTATGGAGTTATTGCCAGAAGAAAGCATTTCAATGATCATTTTGCTAACAGATGGCCAACCCACTGTTGGTAAGTTAGGAACAGAACAGCTACCCAGTTATTATTGTTGTTCTTTGCATTTTACTTTTTTTCACTATATACTTTTCAACAATGTTATCAATTTTTAAAAATATGTTATTTAAATCAGAATTACTTTCTTCCTTAATCTTTCCCCATCATTTGAATTTTACAGTTTCAAATACCCTCAAATGTTTCTTCCGACTAAGAATTAAGTATTTCTTTCATAGTTCCCATACGTATGTATGTTTGGGAGCGAGGTTCATATAGGAGAAGTGAGGTTGCTGCAAAGAAAGAAAAAAATGTTTTAGTATTGATACTTTGTACACATTTCTCCAAGTATATTGGAAAACAAACTCTTCATTACCCTTACAATGAGAACCAGCAGAAGAAAAGCTCTGAAATCCAACCTGTTGATCATTTAAGTGTTTCAGAAATCACATTTACCTCTCTGATCCAAAGTAAATTTTCATTCTTTATCATAAAAATATCATATACTTGATTTTTGTGATATTAACACTTCGGAAATTTGTAGTGCAGTCATGTTCTATTGCTTGTGCTATTATTCTCAAATACCCATTATTCATTCTTATTCCTTTGTTTTGGTTCAGAGACATATCAAACAAGCTACTTTATGAGTTATTCTATCATGTACACACATACCATGTTCACATCCTGTCTTTTCAGCAGAAAATGGCACTAAAGACAGCTAATGTTGATAAAGTAGAAAAGTCAGCAAGATAAGATACAATAAAAAAATTAAAACAAAGTAATGCCTATATCTCTATGTGTTCATACATATAACAGGTGTAACAGACATTAAACAAATACAAAAAAATATAAAGCAAGCTAATCAAAGGAAGTATTTCCTCTACTGCCTTGGCTTTGGATTTGATGTAAGCTATACTTTTCTGGAGAAGATGGCCTTAGACAATTTGGGGGTTGCTCGACGTATATATGAGGACTCAGATGCAGCCCTTCAGCTCCAGGTAAGGACTGATGAGTGAAGCATGTCAGTATCTATTTGACATAAATCAGTAGCATGCTAAAAATGATTTTTATTTTTCCTGATTGAAAAGTTCAGTGACTTCTCTTGATTCTCTCTTCCTTCATTTAAGGGCTTTTACAATGAAGTGGCTATTCCCATCCTGCTGGAAGTCAAAATAAATTATCTTGGCAATGCTGTAGAGGAAGTCACTCAGAATAACTTCAAGTTGCTCTATGAGGGCTCTGAAATTGTAGTTGCTGGAAAACTTGACAATGAAATTGATTCTTTGTCCTTAGAAGTAAAGGCTCAGGCGGTAAGGACTATGCAACCACTCTTAGTTGAAAAAGAGATGAGAGTTTTGTTTCATAGATGAAATTCTTAGCTATTTTCCAAGTTCTAAAAACTAAAGAGTTAAAAATACAAAATGGAATGTATGCATGTGGGTGTGTCCAAGTGAAGCTGCTTCATTATCTGTTGCATGATAAAACTTAAAACAAATCATGAATGAAAGGATTGTAGTAACAGCTATTTGGATCATTTGCAGGTTAAACCAGATTTTGCCTCTGTGCCCAATGAATTCAATAGTTTGACCATGCAATTCACCATTTCATCAGAGAGATTTATTTTTGATGTTTATAATCTTTGCTTCCTTCCCCTATTTTTCAGCATGGAAGCAATTTGACCCTAAAAGAAAATGCTAATGTAGCAGAAAAAGCACAAGTGTTTAAAAACCAAAAATACATATTTGGAAATTTCATTGAAAGATTATGGGCCTATTTAACCATTCAACAACTATTAGAAAAGTCGTAAGTAAATATCTTTGTACTTTTTTGGGGGAGGCAACTGAAGAAAATACTTTCTTTTAAATATTTTAACTAACTCAAGTCGTTAATAATTGAGTTAATTAAGGCACAATGCTTTTCTTCTTTTGGCTGCTGGTCATATCTGATGTTGAGTCATGATGTTTATTTATTTATTTATTTTATTTATACACATATTTCTTTGCCGCCAATTTCCGAAGACTCTTGGCGGTTTACATAGGTTAGCAATCTATACATTTTTATGTGTAAGCTAATCCCACCCGCCCTGCTGGCCGGTGTGATGTTGCTTTCCGGGCATCTCCACATTTCTGCTCCGCCTCGGCAGGAGGATGGGTCACCTTCACCTCGTCGCTCACTCCGCGCCGCTTTTTTCCCTCTCGCTGCTCGCCTCGACCGACCCGCCGAAGCCGGCCAGCACCCACCGAAGTGGTACCCGATTTTATCTACTCGCCGGTTGTAACGTGCTTTCGAACTGCTGGGTGGGCAGAAGCTGAGGCGAGTGACGGGAGCTCACCCCATCATGCGGAGCTGCGGATCGAACCTGCCAGAATGCTGGCCACTTCTGGTCGACATAACTGGCGGCACTAGTCCGCTGCGCCACCGCACCTCAACTAATTTAGAACCTTTTGCAAAGTTTGTGTTTTGTGATGGAACTGCAGCAGTCCAACAGCTTGTTTCCAGATATTAGAACAGCATTTAAGACCATCTTATTTGGAAGTAGTTTTATAATTGGATAACTAAACCATTTATCTTATTCCTTCAGCTGCCCTTTAATTTAATCGTAATATAACCCAGTCATTATAGCATATTTATGAGATGAGACTGCCTTTTTTAAAACCAGGGTACTCTTAAAATTAGTAATTTAAATCTTCTTTATTAAAAACTATCTTGACAGTTAATTACAAAATCATTATTTAAAAAAAATCAAATCAATAAGCAAATAAATACAATTTATTTCAAACACTTCTGCTTAGTTCTTTGCCCCGAATGATGTTAAATGTTCCGTGTATGATGCAATTAACAACCTGAAGTTTGATGATGCAAAGAAGCATGGGTTCCTAGCTCACCTGTACTATTTCTAAAAACTGCTTCCTCTTTGCTGAACTGATGCAAACAAAAGCATTTAGGCATAGTGCTACTGAAGGTACTTGCTCTTCTCCAAGCCAGCAATCATGAAATGTCAACCATTCCTTAGGATATTTGGAGGCTTACAATGGGCCAGTGTTTTCTGTGGTTTATGTGCTATGCTGTCAGAGTCTTGGTTAAAATGGAAATACTAAAAATAAAGCTTTTCCCATTAAATCCTGCAACAGTTCCAGATTCCACTTCGTGTTTTTTTAAATTTCATATTGTGTGCATACATTGATTCCTCTTTTTTAAGATTTTTCTCATAGCTATTTTATCAAACTTTTAATTATTGTTTTTAAACAAGTCAGTTCTTAGTTCAGACATTGCTTCCCCATGTCTGTGCCTCAAGAGATCATACACCTTGTGCACATTGTTACGACTGTAAATCACTTCCTAAATTCCCCAAAATTAGTCCCAAATCCACTGGCTTCAAGAAAGAGGATTGAGTCACTATGTATGATTTTTGTTCAGTTATTCAATTAAAGTTTGTTATTTGCAGCATCAGTACCTTCCTGTTTCTTTGTATTCAAAGCTCAGAACAGTACATCACAAAATGAAGATGCAACCATCGCATGGAAGAATAGATGGGGTCAACTCAATATCCTGCAAATTCCTGCCAGGTTCTCCATGTCTCAACTCCAGCCAATAAAATTTAAACATGCAAGTCAAAAGGAATGCTCCAGATGGAATGCTACCAGATAAAGGGCATGAGGCAGCTATTCTGTCTTTCCTTTCCTGAACAGATTTTCTGGGAAAGAAAAAAGATGGAAAATGAGCAGGAAAATAAAAAGGCTAGAAATAGGAGATAACACTGTCTGCATTACCAGTAGTAGAGAATATATATATACATGTAGCGCAGCTCTATACCTTAAGCAGCCAAACAACCAAGCAGAAAACAATATCCTAATCAAGAAAGCACCAAAGAGAAAACCACATTCCCACTAACACTGGCAGGGCTAGCTACTGTATATGAATAGGAGCAAACCCCACACTCACTCGCAGAGATGATGTCACCTAGTTTGGTAATGAAACTGTTGCAAGCAAACAACCAAGCTCAAGAGCACCAAGGACTCCATTGCCTGCACGGCCAACAAATTCCATGGATAAGTTCAAGGCAGCCATCTACAGCTTCTTCATCCATGACATTTGTACTGATCCAGCATGGATGCTCTCTGTTCTGCCTTCCAGCTTCTGGGCTCAAGCCAGCCATTAAGTTACTGTATCTATTGGGGAGGGTGCCTATCTATACAGCTATGCCATCGCTCCAGCTTTTAGTGGGAATTTATATGAAAGAAAAGTGGCAGTAGAGGTGGGATGGAAAAAGACGAAGGAAAGCAATTCACTTTTTCCATCTTTCTGTGTAGAACAGGGGTTCCTAAATTTTTGTGCCATTACATGTCCGTTTAGTGTAATCTTAATGTACATACCATCCCTAAAAATCCAGATAAAATGAACACAAACAAAAATGACAACAACTAAACTTTGGGAGAGGTGATTTATTTTAACAATGTAATAAAAACGTGTAATTTCTTCACACCTCCCCTGGACTCTGTCTGCACTTTCACAGGGGAGGTAACATCTCATTGTTTGGGAAATCCTGATGTAAAACAAGGGCAAAGTTATTTTTGTTATGACAGGCTGGGGGGAGAGGGCAAGAGGCAGGCACTGTTAAATGATTTTAGTAACTTTCCTCCTATTAGTTGGCTGGAGTGAGGACTGAATGGGTTCACTGCCTGCTTTAGGTGTCCTGAGATTAGCAGCTGTGGAGATGATTTCACAAATCAATTCAAAACACTTTGTAGGTATTATATGAACACTTTAGTGTAAGTATTCCTAACAGCATCTTCAGGCAAGGAAAATATAATGATCTGAGTTACTGAATACTTGATTACACCTTGGTTTGCTACTCATAATGTAACAAACATTTTTTGGTGTTGGTTTTCTTTTCTCCCTGTAGGTCACAGACCACACTCTGCAAAAAGACACATCTCAACTCTATGCATTTAAAAATATGCAAGAAAAATGCAGGAGGAAAACTTTTCATCTCACATCATCATCACTTTCATCCCTGTGCAACATGGAGTTTTCAGGCAAATTATAAACAGGCAAAAACTCAACATCAGGAGACAGGGACCATTGCAATTACTGCAGGATGGGAAGAGAAGGAAAGGAATTATCTATTTCAGGAGAAGAAACTTTGCTAAGGAAATGCGGCTCCTAAACATTTTGGTGCATCAGCTGCTCTCAAGAGGAGCATTCCCTTACTTATATTGCGAAGCAGAAGTAGAACTCTGCCCATGTCAAGGAACTGTCAACATGATAACATTCTGTCAAAATTATAGAGGATAACAGTTATCCTCGACTCAGGACAGATCTCTGTAGGGAGTTCTTCAGGAGAACCTTAACCTCAGTTTCCTTGCCAAACCCACAATAACGGTTCCAAAGTGACTACAGCATGTGCCTTCTGCAGATAAACTTCCATGCCACATTGGAAAGAGCTCTCAAGGACCCACATCTGGTGTGTTTAATATTTAAATATTCCCATGTATATACAAAGATAAATCTGTGTGCTGAGATAACAAGAAGCAAGTCGGTTATGGAAATAGTCTTACAAGGCATCTTGCCTAGAGAAGCTTGAAAACCCTCCTTGACCTAAAATAAAAGTTAAAAGTCATTAGGAAGGGATTTGAATTTGGAGGTACATCAAATATATTTGGGGCTTGGGTAGTTGTCTATAGGCTCCATCAAAAGACATGTTCCAAACTTGCCTAGTTCCCTTTCTGCCAGATAAATCATGACATGGTTCCCAAAGCACTCTTGGTAATAGCAAGCCAATTTCTTTTTTAATATCCTTTTGGAAGAGGATCACAGCATATGTGGAAGACTTCCATTCAATCACCAGTTTTGGTGTAGTGGTCAGACAACAGGCTAGAAACCAGGAGGTCATGAGCTCTTGTCCTTCCTTAACCATGAAAGCCAGCTGGGTGACCTTGGGCCAATCACTCTCTCTCAGGCCAATTCACCTCACAGGATTGTTGTTGTGGGGAAAAGAGGAGGAGGAAGGTATGTTAAATAAGTTTGCTACCTTGAATTGTTTATAGGCAGGAGAGAGACAGACAGACAGACAGACTGGCTTATCTTAAGTTCCCAGATTAGAACATTAAAAGGTGGGCATTGGAAATTTGAACTTTGTGAGTTCTACCTATTCACTTACTATTATAAGTGCCACAAGATGCAATTCTACTAGTTTGTATTCCTAAATGGGGATTCTGAGACAGACATCTCTTTTTTATTATCAAATGACATTAATAAAAGATATAGTGCCCTTGTACAAGGGTGCTCTGTTTTGGGCAGTTACAAATAAATGTGTTCAGAGACACTATATCTCTGATTACAATGCAACAGATGCTGATTCACAGATGCCCCCTTTTAGCAGCAACTGTCCATTTCTTTAGCTGCCATATGAAGTTGTGGTCAAGAAACTCATTGGCCTGGAATCTAGACTGACATGCAGGCTACTCTTGTAATGCATACAGAGCAACCCCCTGAGACATGAGCTGCCACTCCCTTCACTTGATCTTTATGCGTCTGGAAATTTAGAGGACAGACAAGGGGATGACATCACCTAGAGAGGACAACTGGACCAACCAATGAACACATTTGTCCCCCTGTGTGTCCCCAGCTGTCCTGAGACTGCTTCAGACTTCTCAGCCCTTTTGCAAAACTAAAACAATACCAACCAAATATCTTGCAACAGTTTAAGTAACAACCCAATCTCTCAGTTGCAGGTAGCAGAGTCCTCCAAAAGGCAATGCTGCTCCTACAGAAAACCTTTTTCTCCATTCTTCAGCTTCCCTCAAAAACTTGCCTGGATAATCACAATAACTAAAACAAAGTTCTTTTTCTGAATGGCAAGCCAAGCGTCTACCTAGTTCTGCACTACACAGGGATGCAGATTTTTCACACACATTGCTTAAGCAAGCCTACATCAGCATCAAATTTGTCACCTCTTGTGTTCACAAATGCTACGACATGTGACAATTCTTCCCACTATGAAAGACTGCTTGGTTTAAGTATAAGCAGTAAAAAATGTTCATTCCTAAATAGAAAACACTCGCCTTAGTAATCCCAATCAAGGAAATGTTTTATCTTCAGGGTTTCTTCTAAAATTAGCTTTTCTTATTATGTAGCTGGCAAGAGGGCTGACTCCAAACTTACATCCCACCCACCCCATTCCCTGGGTGAGCCAAAAACATAGTTGCCACCTCTAAACTCTGCTTTAGTCAGACTTGGCAGAAGCAGCCTGGGGCCTATAGTATGATTGGCTCAGCAAGTGGGTGGTTGTAATATGCAAGAGTTATCAAGCAATTTGAAGCTTTTGCTAAGACAGACCCCACCCTTCCAGACTCAGTGGAATAAAATCAGCCAAAATAATTTGCCTTTGAAAGCTGGACACTTCCTATATGAAGATGCAGCAAAGCAAAACACTGTAAAAACCCTACTATGTTAATATTGTTAAATTAACTAAAGTGGAATGCAGTGTAAAAATAACAGGAGGGCAACATCCCAAAAGAGGCACTGATTCATTTGGAGCAAGAGATCCAATGTGCATACCAGCAACTTTCAATGAAAGAGATCACTCCAAGGGCTTGCCCAAACCTGTCACACAACTGAAGAATGCAGAAAAACCTAGAGTGGATGGCAAGAAAGAAAGAAGTACCAGCCCTTGGCTACAGTTTACCCAGAATGTGCATGGAATAATTATACCCATTAAATGATCAACTGGTGTGTACATGTGAGTATATGGATGATGAAAAATTCTCAGCTCTAATTTAACTAACAACCTGCTTCGGCTATCCTTGCACTATTGTCCCTTGAGCACATATCTCAAGCATAAGAGATCCTGGATACTTGAGAGTAATTCTGGTATTTTGATTCTGAGGAAGTGGATAAGGTGATCTGTGGAATGAGTTTTACCACATGTGGTCTTAATCCATGCCCCAATTGGATCCTTTGAGAAGCACAATGCAGTAGGACAATAGGTGGATCAAAAAGATGACAGTTGCATTTTTGGGAATGGATCCAGCTGATTTGGACAAATAGTGTTTCATCCCCAACCATCCCTTTTTAGAAAAGGTTGTGGAGAAAATGATGGAATTGGAATACAGTAACCCTGTGAAAGCAGATTTTCTAATACTTTTCCAAACAGGAATCAAACCTGGGAATGAAGCAGACAGAAACTAACTGGTCTCCCTGACAGATGAACCCTATCTAGACTTGGCTTAGGAGTGGCCTCTGGTCCTTTTAGATGTCCTGGTGGCCTTTGATACCACTGATTTCAACACCCTTTTGGGCCATCTGCAAGGGTTTGGAATGGAGATAATTTCCTTCTTCTTCCTACCCTAAGCAGATAGTATGAGGCAGGATAGTGAAAGAGAAAAAGACTTCCAGAAGCTGCTCACTTATGCTTTGTCACAGGGATCATCCCTTTCCCCAATGTTGTTTAATATCTATATGAACCTGAGAAATCAGCTCAGGATGAGGCATCACCTACATGTTGATACTACAGAATTATATGTTGCCATCCCTGACACTAAAAACCTTTGCCTGGAGGTTGTGGGGAATGGAATGGGAAGAAATAAATGATACTGAACATTGGAAAGTTGGACTTGCTCCTTATCCACATACCATCTAGCATTTTGCCTGAGCCAGTGACAGCTCTCAGTGGGAAAGGGGAACATTTGGTGACCCGGTGATAGCTCCTCTAAAAGGGAAGTCTGTGACTTACTACTAAATAGGTAGGTAGAAAGAGCCAATTTAAGGTAGAGGTGAAGGCACCAGGCTAGAAACCAGGAGACAG
>JANHZU010003161.1:179948-199915 GCA_032468055.1 Acrochordus granulatus | reverse complement strand
GTCCCAGGTCCTTGGGGATGTAAGATATACACCTATACACCTATCAAGACCTTCCCAAGGACTTGGGACAGGCAGATGTTGTTCTTTGATGGTGTAAAGAGATCATCACAAGATATAAGCTGTTTCAAGTAATGCTGCCTTTTGCAATTGACTGATAGTGACTTTTGTCAATTGTAATAGCAGCTGTAGCTTCTCTAGTTGTACAGATGCCTTTTGCCAGGTTCCATAATCTGTTTAGATAGGATTAAAACACCTAGGCTTCCCAGGTTCTTTCGTGGTTTCCAGAAAGAAACAAAGACATGCTATACTCCCACAGAAGAGACAATTTGTGGGCAGATAATTTTCTTAGTGGCAAGCCACTACTGCATTATCAACGCAGCTAAAGTATGTCTGGGTAACTCCCACTGACTGCATGGAAGATGTCTCTGGAATTATAGCTTGGCTTTTTGACCACTGGGACACAGGAAGAACCTGACTGTGACCCTGCTAAATGAAGGGAAAAGCAGAACAGTGAGGGGGTGATACTGTTTTCCTATTTCGTTTGATTAGTTAGCCCTTCAGATCAGAAGGCAGCTAAGTTACAGATGCTATTTGTAGCTAAGTAGCTGAGAGCACTGAAAATACACAATAAAGAATGTTTCCTGAGGCTAAAACTATTTGCTGTACCCACTAAAAAACTTCTCCGATAATTTACCAAGTGACCAAACAAGGCTCATTAGGAAACATTTCCTCTCCCCTCCACATGTAGCAACCTGCCCATCAGATGCACATTCCTGTATTATCTTCCTACTCAGGGTAGAGAAGAGGTTTTTGCACTCCTAATTATTTCTTCTCCCTTCCCACACAAAGGCTCCCTGCAGCATAACTGTTCCCTGGCCTGCACTGCACACATTCCAGGGTCTCTGTTTGTGTTCTCTCCTCTGTTTTGTTATGGGCTGAGTGGTTGTAGCTTTTTTTAAAAAACAAAAACATAATGGAAAAATGCTACCATAAAAGGGCCTACTCCTATCCTTCAGGGCTGGCCCTGATCCACAAAGCGCAAGGAATGTTCTACTTAGACCCACTTGTGAGTTACAAGCAGGGAGAGATTTTGGCTCAGCGAAGAAATTATGTTTACACAGTATCTCCAGGCAATTGCTCAGAGAAGGCCAACATTTCAGAAGCATCTCTTGTGGGGTCCTGCTGTACACCTGCATTTAGCTCCTTCATGAACTCAGTGGATTTCTTCCTACCATCATGATTTATGTCATCAAATTATGGCTGAATCATGTGATATTCAGGGAGAAAACAATATGTTTCTTCACTAAGATATTCTTTCTGGATAAGACTCCCCAAACTACAGCAGCATTGGGTAACTCTTTTAAGCAATGGAGAAATACATGGACAAAATAGAACTGTTAGACTCAATCAAGCAGGCCCGGATAGCTCAGTTCTAATCTAAAAGGTTTATTGAAGCTACAAGGTCACAAGAATTTCTCCAACTACCAGCCTAACCCCTGGACTTCCCAGATAAGCATAATGATGTTCACTAGGGGTTGGACCTTTGGCATTTGTGCTTGCACAGAGACTACAAATTGATGCCCCTCTTCACTCCTGGCTCAGTCCTTCCTTCTCCCACAAGAACTTCTGTATCAAGAGATGGCATTTCCTTATGAATATAGGAAACATCAGGAAAAAGAATATCACCAATATAATAACCTGCTCCTGAGTTGCAGAGGCATGAGGATTTGAAAAGAGCTTTGATCAAACAGAGCGCTTCTCATGTTGTTAAAGAAAAAAGATCCAGCATCCTTTCAAATCCACTATGAATGTAAGGATAGTAATTTACTAAATAGGCATGACAAGCCCACTCAACCTCTCCAGGTTCTCCAGTTTTGAAGTATCTGATGAATCTAGCACTAGATCTGGCAGAAATAAGAACTGAAAGAAAAGTTCATCTCTCCCTCCTTTCCCAGATGTTTTTAAAATCATCTTCCCTCCTATGGCAAAGACAGGCCTCTAACTTCCCCTGCGTCAGCAAAAGAATGAAGGGAAGGAAGGTCTTTGGATCCAAAGCTTCCCACAACCCATCCATACCATACCTTTCCCAACATCAGAGTTTCAATATCATGAAGGGAGAAAGTAGGGATTTTTCTATGGGGATTGACAGGAAGCAAATGAGATGTTGAAACTCTACTCTCAGAGACGAACCTCAACAGTCCTTTGATTAATAGAATATTTGTAGCTCAGGGTTGAATTGTGAAGTCCAAAGTGCTCTCTGAGCTTGATTTTCTGCAGACATTTCATTATCAAACTGTAACTTCATCAGTTCTGGAGGAGAGTAAAGTTAAAGAGAGCAAACTTTACTCCCCTCTAGAACTGATGATGTTATCTAGTTTGGTAATGAAACATCTGCAGAAAAACAATCAAGCTCAGATCACCTAGAACTCCACAGTCCTTTGATTTTTCTTTGAATCACCGGTTACAGGACTGATGCCTAAGCCACTTAAAACAAGCAAGTTACTCTGATTTCCTTTTATTTATGGACTACTAGATTTGGCCTCTTGTGGTTTTTATGATGCTTTTAATTTAATTTAAATATATTCTAAGGATTGGTTACTGTTGTTATGTTTTTATATTTGATAATATGGAAAAACAACTTTTTTGGAGGGGAACATGAGGGCACACATTCCTTAAGTAACTTAATATTATATTAAGTAATATAATAGCTAAGGGACATTCCACAAACAGTGAATCCCTTTGCTTTAAGCTACTATGGAGACCTTATGAAGTACCATCTATATTCTGCAGAATTAAACAACTATGTATAATTTTACATAAACATTTATGCTACTTTTCCAAAATCATTTTTGTAATAAATTAGAATAACATATAACAATAGAACTGGACACCCACCCACAAGAAAAGCCTGGTATTTTCTCCTGCAAGAATGTGATCCTGATAATAAGAGCTTTTTACAGACTTGCTTCAACTGTACATCTCTAGCCTTAGATGGAAATACCATATGTTTTAAATATTAGCCAAGTAAAAATTTTTAACACAGATAAGGGACAATGGTAGCAATTTTACTAATCTACCAATGAGGCTGACAGTTAGCTATTTCTGCTCCCTTCTTTGTAAGTTTATGCATATTTCTCTAAATTTGTACATACAAAGCTTGTCAAGATCTTGACAGCACTTGTGGTTAGTACACAAATATTATCTAAGGCATGGACTACTGGAAGGAATTTGCTCAGACATTAGTCAAGGACTCAGAAGTGCTGCTGAACTGATTAAAGGGAAAATAAAAGGACTCTCCACACACAAATCCAAAATTCTAAATCTCAATCCATTCAATAGATGCATTCAATAGAGTTGGAGGCTGACTGTTTATTCTCCAAATAAAAGCAATTATTCCATTGTTGATCCTGGTGATTCTGGAAGAACAAATGAGGCATGTTTCCCTGAAATTTATCTAACAAAAAATGTCCCTCTGAATTGTCAAAAAACTATCATACAGCCTCTGGGTCCGCAACTATAGTTACAACACAGTGGAGGTAATTAATTTTCACTTCACCTTCATCACATATATTCAACAGCCAGCAAGATAACTGCCAGCAGCTTTGTCTCTTTTTTCATAAAGGCAAGTTATCACAATGAAGAGATATGCAAAAAACATGCTACAAGTCAAGTGACGTTTCGCATCCTTTCTTAACCTGGAATTCTCCACAGTGGCTGAAAATCTTAGGAGTGGCATTCTCAATGCCTCTGGAGGGTTCACCTATTAGGAAGATAAACTCTAGTCTAAATTATATTAAAAGTAAAAGATGTGATTGCAAAGAGTCATTGTGCGTCTAGTTTTTACTCATTTCTATATATGGCTGCCTCTCCCTTTGTACAAATGTCATACAAAATCATCAACATTTGAACTGTACAGATTGTGACTTTATTATGTAATTATTTCACATTTCTAGAAAAAGTCCCCTGAGAATACCATGAACAGCAAGAAAACAAACTAATGGATTATTGAATAGATCAATCCAGAGTGCTCACTTGAGTCGCATAATGCAGAGACCTAGCATTCTGGAGAAGACTTTACTGCTGGGAAAGGTGGAAGGAAATAGAAAAAGAGGATGACCAGCAGCAAGTTGGATGGACTCAGTTACAGTGATGATGAGTTGACTGTTAGAAGACTTGAAAGATCAAGTTAGGGACAGATGTCATGGAGGAAATCTATGTGATCACAGAATTGATAGTGACTTAATGGAACATAATCAATCAATCCTGAGGAAAAGCATAACCCATTTCTAGGCAGTCACTATACTGGCTTCTGGAGAGGCTATCAATGAGGCTCAGAAAATTACAGGGGCACAAACATAACACCCAACCATCCCATACTTAAGACTTAAGTATGCAGGAGAACACCAAAATAAAGAAATGCATGCCTTTGACATCAGGATCATCAGTCAGCCTAAGGCAACATGCTTTTATCTATTTTTATCATTGGCTTGTTTGACTATTTTAAACAACCTCAAATGTATTAGCAGAAAATGTCAGTGCATTTGGTAAGTGTATTTATTATGCAGATAAATAAATCCAAGTTAGTGACACATTACTTCTTTTTTGTTATCATTTCTGGCAATACAGTGTGAGTCTTCAGACAGAAAACATGAAATATTTGATAAGTTTATGAGTTCAGCTAAAGAGAAAGGACATTTCACAGTCTATAGAATGTAGGATGAATACAACTGCTTGCTCTTGGCTCCAAAATTAATGAAATAATTTCATGTTATATTTGGACTTCAGGGCTGAATTCTGAAATTTTTTCCCCTCAAACAGAAAAAGAAATTCAGTTTCTGCTGATAGAAAGAGAATAAAGATACCATGATGATGCTATTTCACATTGAGGGAAACTTATCTTAGATTCTAATCTGATTAAGAAAGTTCATTATCTTGGACTTTATATAAATGAGCAATATGTGGTCCTTCAAATGCTGTTTAAATCTAACTCCCATAAGTCATATCTACACAGAAGTATGGAATGATGGGAGATGTAACCCAACAATATTGAGAGGGCCACCTCTTTTCTGTTCCTAACTGAAAGGACTTCAAAGAGCCTCTCCCATTGGATCTACATGGATGTCCTGGAATCCTTCCATCTCCTTTGAGGAAAATTGGTAATGTTTTTCAATCTTGTTGCTGGCCACTGAGAAGATATCTCATTTTGATCCAGATGTCTCCTTGTGAGGAGAAGATATCTTATTTTGATCCAGATGCCTACTCGGCAGTCTGTTTTCCTGTGTCATTTATCACATAATATCCCCACTAGCTCCAATAATCTCCACTTCACCCAAACTCTCTACCATCATCAGGACTTCTGATCATTGGCTCAGCATAAAAGCCACTGCACATATGAAATCCATCAATCTGTGCACCAGATATAGAAGAGTATTGATAGTACACTGGGCACAAATTCCATATTCCAGAAAAGTCATAGAAAGATAAGCATACTAAATCTGCATTGTGCAAATGAAGTAGGGACAATGAGTGGCATCTGTTATTTGAGCAAGGGGATTGAGCAGCACAGCACATTTATTACATCTAGACAGTACTGGCTATTCTAAAACCAAGGCAAGTAGCCAAACCATAGTTACAATGATTGCAGAAATTATCAAGCTTAACCTCTCATCTAGCACAATTTAGTTTTTTTTTCCAATTGTATGTATAACGTTTGTGACCTGATTACTTAATGCATAACAACATGATGGATTATCTTCTCTGTGGGTAGGAGTGCGAGCAGAAGAAAAATCTTATTTTGGGATTTTGAGCTTCCTCTGAAAAATTATAATGGAAAGCCACATTAATTTGAGATCTCTGAAGAGGAGTACCTCTGCCTGTTAGCCTGAATTTGCAGAGTCTTATTTCAATTCTGAGAGTTTCTCCAAGAATCCAATGAATTTGGTATTGAAACCAGTCATGGAAACACATTTCTGACTCTTTTATATTTGCCTCTGTCTGCAGTACAATGAATTCCCCAATATTTTATTAACTTCTTGCCACATACTGTCAAAGAAGGCACCAAGGAAGATCTTGTTCTACCAGCTACTCCTTTGAAGCTGCCCTCTGCTGGCATCATCAACCTATTTGCCCAAAAATCATCTGCTTTAAAGTCTTGTTCATAAGATCCTCACTGTCAAGCCTAGATTTAAAGACCAGCAATTTTTCCCAACACACAGTCAGCCACTATAAATCAAAAACAAAGCATTGCTATCTACCTCACTTTCTCCTTGTGCCTTATAAAGGCTTGAAGCATGCTTTTCAAGGTGGGGGCTACAAGTGCTGATGGAAAGCAGGCTGCTAGCCACCTCTCCTCTGCCAAACTGCTGAGAAAGGCACAGCACCAGGATGCTAGGGTATCATGCTATTACTCATCTGGCTTGGAATTGCTGCACATACTCGTCCATCAAGCCCATAATTCTTATCCTCCTTCTCAGTCCTGCTTCATTTATTCTTAACTGCTGATTCCCTTATATAGATTTTTCCCCCTTTAGCATTAGGAGGGGAAACATGCAGAAGTAACATTGTTCCTAGAAGTCAAGGCCACGATCCAACTGGCTGTAGCTGCTTTACTGGGAATGTCTTGGGAGTGAACCCACAACTAGATCACAGCACTTGCACCTGTTCCTTATTTGTTTGCTAAATGTTTCACGTGGAGCCACAGACATATAATTTTTATCCATGTGTACAGGTTGATTGAAGTCTGGCACCCATATTTTACAAGGGAAGATGGAAAAGAGGAAGGCAAGGCCAGGAATATTTCTGGAAGGGTTGCCTTACGGACCAACCCTTTAAAAGAACACCGCATGATGAATTTGGAATGCTTAATGAAATCAGACACGGTGCCGAATAAGACAAGTCAGGGCTATGCAAGACCCCAATTACTGCTGCTAGACATTCAACCCCCAACAGAAGATGGAAGAAGCATAGCAACTTTTCCATGTTATTTGAATGCTCCCTTACAACCTGATAAAAAAACAAAATGAGCTGCCTTTCTCTCCTATGAATAAGGGAAAGTGGCTAATGATAAAAAAACTCAGAAGGCATCTACTGTAGAAGTCTTTCAAAATTTTGCTTGGAGACATGCTAGGTCAATATACAGAGACATTCCTAGCATTGTTCTTAAAACATTTAAAAATGACTGGAACCTCCACTGAGTTTCATTACTCATCTATGCTTCACATTAAACTGAAAAAAAAAACAAATAATCAAGTGACATTGACTATTTCATCAAACTGCAAACAGCTCAGCTTCCGTCCATTTCAATATTTGTCTACCTTCCTGACCTTCTGGCAGGTTTTCCCATATCACCAAGAAATTCAGCTTGGTCACATGTTTAGATCAGTCCTACACTCTCTCTCTCTCTCTCTCTCTCTTTCACAGAGAGAGAGGGAAGGATACAGTTTTTGCTGCATCAAAATTATATTTGATTTTTTTAAAAAAATAATTTTTAATGAGAAATCCAAAATCAGACATAAAAGTATGCATAAGTACAGAAGCACTCAAACATGCAAAAATAGCGTTTCTATCAGTGCAAGTTCTATATTGCCAAATGGCTTATAAACAGAAATGGTTTATACCAAGTTTTCATGCATCCATCTGTTATAAGCTGTGTTTTCTTGAACTTGAATTTGTGTATCTGTGTAAATGAATTCCAAGCAGAGTTGCTCAAATCCCATTAAAAGCAATGGATATTATATGTGTAACTTGAATACATACATTAATCGTGCTTATTTCAGTGGGATATTGACAGGCATTGGTTCTGAATTCCTTCCTTAAATCTTTTTATGAGTACTACTAAAAAAAATATTTTTATAAATATGTGGACTGATTTATTTATTTATTTTTATAAATATGTGGACTGATTCAGTTCACAGAGGGTATTTCAGTGTAATAGGAATAGGAAAAAGATTTAAAAGAAAAAGATTAGAAGGTTAATGCAGCCTTATGGGTAGAATAATAGGCCAAAATCAGATGTACCCTTGCATCTCCTTCTATGGTACTATTTTTCCTTTTCTAGCTTACTTCTAAATTAAGCTGTCCCAGCACTGCAGAAAGCTATCATTCCAGACTCAACCTACGGATAGCAAATGCCAAAATGAGTCATTTCATATTGTAGAAAGTCTTGTGCACAGAACTTGGATTTCTTTTATGGGAACCCACTCACTGTCTGAGATAAATTGGTTCTTTCTGTGTGCAGATTTTCTGTCCTGTCCACAATGAATGGATCTGCTTGTCATATGTGAATATACTGAAATGTTAGAGAAGAGGTGTAGCACAAAGAATGAACATAGCTGATCTGGTTTGCAGACTCATCAAACAGTATTTGGACAGCTCAACTACCTTATGAATTTAAAGTTATTAAAATATTAAGATGCAATTAGATGAAAAGGGTAGGGCAGAAAAAATACTCTATAACCAACATTCATCTCAGCCATATTCCCTTTGCTAGAAACAGTTTCCTCTTATCTCAGTTCATTTTGGCTATTTCCTTTTCTTCTTAAACTCCCTGTTATAACAAAAAGGTTGATTCATCCAGTATTCCTAATACTTGCTATTGCTATTCTATTCCAGAATCCATTTGATTCTTGCCTATTTTCTTATGTATCCCTGTGTATTCCATTTGTGTAGACTGTTTTTTGAAGTTTTTTGAGCAAGCATTGTACTATTTCTGTGCAAAATTGCCAGTATCATATAAATATTCAATCATATAAGCAACATTTCCATTTATCTGACAATCTTCCGCTGTTTTGGAAATCTAAATCCTAAAATACACCTGGCTGGAATGTTCGAGGAGTGGCAGTTCCAATATATCTAGAGATTTCATAAAGGCTTATGAAAAAAATTAGTTAATTTTTTCTACTTTGGCTAATGCTTCTACTAAATACCACTAAATCTGATTTACATCAACTTTTGTGGAACCCTACTGGTTACAACAGATATAACCAAGGAGCAGCAAAACCAGTTAAGTCAATTAAAGAAGGGAAGTAGCTTTGTACAATGAGAAATTGAGTTATAAGCACATTATTTCCCTGTCCATGATGGATCTGGGACAATACTAGAAACATTTTCTTCAGCCAATTTTCTCTATCTCTACTTCAGGAACTCCTCTGGTTTGAACATATTGGAAGACCTCCTAGTGTCCTAATGTCCCAATGAATAACCCAAAACTTACCTCTGATGCAAATAAAACTTTTTCTTTTCTTTTTTCCCCACCAATTGTCTTAAGTATTCCACCAATGTGCTAACGTGACTGAATATATAGGTTGTTGATAAGCAGAAGAAGAGCCAAGTACATTCCAGTACTAGCTAAAGATGAGAAGTGATTATTTATATGAAGCTTCCTCAAGTCTTTCCCAAACTCTCTCTGCTTCAAAATGTAATGACAAGTTGTCAGTTATTTCATAACAATCATTATCCGTGGCACTTTAATTTCTCCTATTCTGTCTCTTTACTATAAAATGAATTTTCAGACACAGATAGAGATATTTTTTATTGGCCAAGAATGGTTAGACATGCAAGGAATTTGTCTCTGGTAAGTAGCTCTCAATGTACTTGCAGTAACAATAAACAACAGTAAGATAATGCACAACAATGTTATTCTGTAAATGTGCAGTCAATATAAGGGATTGTTATAAAGTTTCAAATTAATACACATTAGACAGAAGTTCTGGGCTAATTAGAATTCTCTGCTTCTGCTCTATCTATCTTGTATCATTGATCCTACAGCATGAGTCAAGTATTCATTTCAATGATGGCATGGGGGAAAAAACTGTTCTTGTGTCCAATGGTTTTGGTATGCAGTACCCTGTAGCTCCTACCAGATGGAAGAGGTTCAAACAAATTTCTCTCCTTCCTACATACCTAAAAATGTTAGCCATATTTCTAATTAGATTTATATTGCACCTTTTTTTCCAGGAGCTCAAGACAATAAAGCTAGCATTCTTATTCCCATTTCTCCTACAAAAGCCTGTACAGAAACTGGACAGAAACTGGCCTTAGGTTGTTACTCAGGGAGCTTCCATTGCTCACAGGAGACTTGAACCAATTAGGAATAGTTTTCCTGGGTTCAGTCCCAAACCTTGACCACAACATCACAGTTGCTTTTTTATCCCTGATCAAATTTTACTACCCTTTCAGTTTCTGATTGCAATAATTCATCCAACAACAGCTGGCTTATGAACAGCAAGTCAAACTAGACAAAAGGTAAAATACAAATGAAACATGTTTACATTCTGATGGAGGAGATGCAATCAAGACTGTAGTTTTGGCATCTTCCAAGTTCCTTTTAATATTTCCCCTCTACATCAGTCCCAAAGAAAGTCTAAAGACTGGATTATGGTTCTACGCAACTGTGTATATGCGACCATACATGTCTGCTGTTTGGACACGGTTACACAGCTGTCCCATTCTTACTCCTGAGAACGTGAATGTTCCTGCTAGGAGGCATTCAAATAACCTAGTTACCTTCTGTTTACCTCCCAACAGGAATCAACCAATCAGTGTGTAGAACCTTCTCACAACACACAATTGAGGAGGTGTGCATGTTTGACCATCTGTGACCATCTGTAACTTCCACTTATCCAAAACCTCTATGCTGCATAACTACTTAACAATGCCTACACACAGTTGCAGAGAAACATAAACCAAGCTTAATGCTATTCTCCAAAGCTTTTATTTCATCTAAAAGACAAACTGTGACTGGCATCTGTCACATAGCTTGAGAATTAATGCTTCAGCCTCAAATAAATGTAACAATTGCAACAAAAGTAAAATGAATTTCTGTGGTGCCATAACTTGCAGGATGAGAATTATAACTTTGTGCAATTCATGGGAAAAGAAGTCAGAGAAAAAATGAGAATAACCTATTTCTATCTGTATTTTCTATAATCTAACACATACAGTACTTAAATGTGACATGGAAGCCTGCCCCAGATGTCACATAGTGAAAAGTCCTCCAACCCAATGAATTTCCTCTGACTGCTTGCTTTCACAATAGAACAGAAGGAAATATGGTCATTTATGCACAGTGCATTTCCTCCCATTTTGGATTTGCTAAGAAATGCTAAAAAAACTAAAGCTAGGGGTAAGGAAAGAGGTATTCAGTGAGTCTGTCTTCCCCACCACACACCACAAAACCCATGTAATTAATAAAGTGACTCTTCTTTTCAAAATCCTAGAGGCCTGGATTGCCTCAATTCTAGACTGGTTGTTTTCTGTTTGCATGAACAATTCTCCCTGATTTCAAAATTCAAAGTGTGGCTTAACAGCAATATAACCAAGCTGGTCTGAGGCATATGTAAAAGTGAATGTTGAGATATTCAAGTATAAAACAATACTTAAAACATATTGAAACCTCTAATAGCGAAATGAAAAAAACAAAACAGAAGAAAGCATAAAATTATTTAATGTGTTAATTACATATTATGTTAGGTGAAAGTTGTTTAAATTTCTCAAGCATCTTAGAGCTGCAAGATTTTTTCCCACATTTTAAATGCATTTCCCCCCCTTTGGATTGTATATAGAATGCCTCTGCTATCCTCTCCAGAAAACTATCACTTTTTATTGCACATTTCTAACTACTTGTAGAAAAGCAAATGTCTTTCAGTATACAAGTTGTCCCTTCCTATTCAGAACATAACAGCCTGCCTGCCAGCCAGCCAGCCAGCCAGCCAGCCAGCATCTCATGCCATTAACTGCAATGTGAGAAGCACTAAAAGAAAAAAACTAAAATGATTAAACAAAATGTTAAATAGCAAAGGAATTTGCATGCAGTTCCTATGCAAACCAGACATTAATTCCACCTTTCATTAAACTTGTGGTCTCCAAACATGTTGCACTATTGTTCCTATATTTGTAGATGACATTTCTAAGAAACACTTTTGGAGAGTGCAAGGTTAAAAGAGTCACCAATTGCTTCATTCACAAAGATTGGTTACACAGTCTCCAAATCCTACCTCCTTGCAGCAGAATTGGATAGACTGGCTTCTCAACAAGATAGTTGATTTTTCAGAGCTTTAAGATTTTAAGAAAGTATTAAGTCCAAACATCTCAGATTCTGTGATACGGAATTAAGATGAAACATGCCTGCCGCTGATTCAATTCACACATCTAAGCATTTTTTATTACACTGCATCTTAGACACACTGGAATCATGATGTTCATTCAATTCATCACCCATAGTCCTGGGGAAAAATGCACATCCAGTGTTAAACGGACACTGGAACATTAGCGTGTTATAATTCTCTTCCTTGATGTGTTTTTGAATCCCTTGGAATCAATTAGAGTTAGACTGAAAGAGCAAGAGGCTTGCTCAAGACCATACAATGAACTTCTGAGCTGAGCAGATGTTCCTAGAATTCAACCACCAATGGTGCTGTACCTTTAATAGCCCATTAATTTTCTCACTGGCAACATTCAACCCTGGGCAGGGCAAAAGAAAGGCTTGAAAGTAAGGTGTTCGTTAAATTTGTTCCAAAAGAAGATATCTGTAGCTCAGGGTTGAATTGTGGAATTCTTGATGTCCTCTTAGTCTGGTTGTTTGCTTGCGGAAGTTTCATTACTCAATCAGTTAAATTAAAATTATCTCAACCAGTATCTAGATGGAAAATTCTGGAAAGCTTCTGATAAGAAAATTTAAAGACATGGGCAATTAATGTTTTCCTCCAAATGATGTTTGTTTTCAGAGAAAAGGAGAGCCAAAAATATCCCAAAGTCAACAGTCCGTTATATCTGGTGATTGCTTCTTTTCAGAGATTAGAAAAAAATGCTTCAATATGAAATAGAGGTGAGGGTGGGGAGTGGAACATTATATGGAAGTGGAATGTATATATACATATCAGTCACTGGTTGCCTTGAGTCATACATACATATCTTCTATTTAAATGGGACTCAAGGCAACCAGTGACTGATATGTATGTCCTAAACACATGTTAAAAATTTCAAACTCTATCGATTACATATTCTAGATCTCACAAGATGAGATTTCCTATTTTCTTATTCCAGGAGCACAAATCAGTCGACTTTTTACTGTTGAATTTATTGCTCTAATTTCACTGGATCACTCCAAATTCTAATTAGAAGCACCAGAACTGGCTTTCTATCATGAATGGTTTCATTTAAAATATTTCCTCCTTAGCATTAGAAAAGACATCCAAATGATTTAACTTTCCCTTATTAAAAAAAATGAAATAATTTCTTGTACATTTTTATCTGTTTCATAACTTGTCCCATCCTAGAACTTATTCTGACATGAGGCAACCAGAAATGTATACAAAATTCAAGATCCAGCAACACTATAGCTGTGCACAAATGATGCTACCATGATTACACAGGGAGTTCTGTTTCAAATAAACCCTAACATAGAACTTTAATAACCACTAGTCATGGAGTTGATCTTTTCATTCTAGTACCAGACCTCAAAATCACTTGCCCAAGATATTATTTTACACACATGGTGCATCATTCTACTCTTATGTACAGAGTTTGGAAAGATCTCTATGGATTGTGTCACACTCTGCTTGGTTTTTCATCACCATAAATAACGTGCTACTATCCGCAAACAGACCTCTCTTATTGTTCATCCCTAACAGTGGAATGTCTATGAATAGATCAAAATACTAACCATGTCAGTTCAGATCAATTTTGAAACTTTAACTATAAAATGTCAGATTGGCTTCATACCTCTTGAGATTTTCCAAGAACTTCTAAGTGCTGGCAGAGCACATATTGGCAGGCCTCCATATACTATTTATCTTTGGGATACAAAGAAAATGTTTTCCATAGCTCTATATTAACAATATTCAATTATGCTTTTTCCACTCTGGTTTCTTCTGCAGAAATGGAGCCTGAAATTATTATGCATAGATAGTCTGTCTAAAAGGGGGAATTATTTTTCTGTTATAAAGGCTGTGAATGGTGAAATTACACATCCTACTTTGGAATAGGGTACTGCCGTAAAGTGATGTGATCTGGTGTCTCGTTGAAGACACTGGATTAAAACAATGAGATTCTGGGTATACTCCACTGACTTCCCCAAACATCCCTAATTCTTTGATCCATTCTCTGTCTTCATATTGGGTATACAATCATGTTTCCAACAGCAATTTCCCAGCATCTCTCACTTTGAATTCTTTGCAGAAGCCCAATAACCTGACTCCATCTTGTCATCTTCATTACACATGAAGTATTTCCTTACAGCATTGAACAATCTTTTGTTTATAATAATGTGAATACAGGAATTTTTTTTTTTTGCATTATTTTTTCTTCCCATGAATGGATGATTTTCTCAACTGTTTTTGTTTTTTTCTTAAAATGTGAGATGCATCTTTCATTATATCCTGAGCCTTCAAATGTTCAAATCTTTGAATAGATATTCTCATTCCAAGAAAAAATAAATTACAATTACACATTTGTTTTGAAACCATAAATCTATTAATGTCAGACTGACAATATAACAGTACTTAATATCAGTCAATGTAATTTTTAAAAATGGGACTATAGAAAGAAAAAAGTATCCTAAAACAGAAGAAGCCCAATAGTCCAAGCATACACATTTAAGATGTTCCAGATTGGTAGTTCCTAACACCATCAGGCAGGATATATTGTAGGGCTGGTCTACCTTTGACTCGTCTACTTCTTACCTCTCAGTGGTATTTTTAGTAGAAAAAAGATGGTAGGAGCAATGGGAAAATATAGGATATCAAAAAGAAGACCATGATATCTGAAAACCTCCACTAATTTCTTGTAATACGTACTCTTGTTACTAAGGGCCTAAAATCTGCTTTCTGAACAGGGCCACACTTTTCCACCCCATGTCCTGGACATGAGAAGCTGACGTGGTTTGGCCTGAGTCAAATAATGAGTCAGTGACTTGGGATCTAAAGAGATTTCCCCTCCACCCTTTTAGAAGCACCACACCCTAGACAATATGCTTGCTAAATTATTAAAACAAGATGCTAGACTCCTAATTTATCTAGCTCAATGTTATCAGATACCAGCACCAGACATTTCAAGGTACAATGAAGGCAATTTTGTAAGATACGCGGACAGGTGAAAAGTGTCATTTTCTGTCTTAATCCAGTTTCTCTAACCAATTTCAATAAGTAATGGATCAACTCTCCTAAATCCCACTTCTGATGCATTTGTCTCGAAAATGTGCAGGTAGATTTCTTCATTGCTATCTACGTTTCGTAATGGTTTTGAGAAGAATAAACAAACCAAAATTAAAATCCAGAAAAGATCAAACTTTGTTACTTAGTAGGAAACCAAACTGGATATTTGAGATTCAGTCTTTTTAATGGCATTCCCCTGAAAAGAGCAGGTACCCAATCTAGGAGTATTTTTGGAACCTCGATGTCTCTAGATGTTAACAAGTCCAAGAATACATTTCCACAAGTACACATGCCACAATTGTTCCTAAACTACTCAGATTTGGCCAAGTCTCAATCAATACAATCAAGTCTCCCTTGATTGTAGCACAGTGCTTTTTTTGCAAACAGATTGCAAAACATATGCTTTGCATGGGAATCCCTTCAGAAGTATCTGGATATTTCAACTGGTGAAAAATAAAGCAGTTTGGCTACTAAACAGTAAAAAACATTACAAATATATTACTTCTGTACAGAAAGATTTTCACTCATTGCCAGTGTCTAGGCACAATTCAAACTTCTGGCTTTAGTCTTAAACTCTAAGTAGTTTAGAGCTTGATTATTAGAGGGGATACCTATCTCACTAACCCTGTTACTAGGAGAGACCTTCCTAAAGATGACTGTTTCTGAGGTCTTCTCACCTGGCTATTGGTAAAATGCATAATAAAGTTCCAGGACCAATTCAGCTCCATGCAAAATGTCTACATTAAGTAATTGTCAGGCTCTCTGGCTGCTGACTGAAATGATTCTTTTCCTAGCCTGATTCTCGAGTTTTCTTTAGCAAGATCAGTTAGAGACGTATGCAATAGGGTTACAAGAATTCCACTAAATAAACTATTTTTGATTTAGAACCAGTATTTCCCTGCCTACATTAAAGCAGAGGCATTTTTATTTGCTTCCTAATAGCCTTCCTGTCATCTGCCAATGAGGCAGGTCTTTCTATTGATAATGGAGAAAGTTGCAACTGATTGTTTCACATACCGGTCTCCTCCTGAACCTTTTTTTAAAATAGTTTTTTATTAAAAGATTTTACATATATAATAAGTTCATTCAAAGAAAAAGATAAATGTGAAAGATTTTAAAAAAGAAAAGAAAAAAGAGACAAAGGAAAAAGGAGATAGAAAAATGGAAGAGAAAATACATGAAAACATGAAAAAATACATAAAGAAATGGTTTCTAGTCTTCCTCTCAGCAGTTATACGTACAATTCTGATCAAGAATTAGAATTAATTTTTCTCTAAGATTACTTCATAATTCCCTTTTTTCTATAACCTATTCTTTCTAATCATCAAAATGGTAAGTCAGAAGTTATTTTCCTTTTTATGCAAAGGCATGTGGCTTTTGCTTGAATCTTTACCAGTCAAGAGGAACACACTATTATATTGATTTCCAAAAGTTTCCATAAGACTGTGTAACTGTTGCATAGATACCCACAGTTTTGTGTTAAACTATTATTTATGTATTTTAATCCAATTTTAATTACAGTATTATATGTTATTTTGGTGCAGCCTTGAGCAGCCTAGAGACGGGAAGAAAGAATATAATTTGAAATAGAAAAGAAAGTTTGTTTCTGCTGTATCCTCTTCTCTGCCGAACCAAAAATGCAGGCATTTCTACTGATCTTATGACCACTCACTTCTCACCTAATACATCATTGGTTTCTGTGACTGTATTTGCCAGACAGTTCTGACACACTTCTTCTGCTGGTAGCTAGGCACCATTCAAATTCAGATTCAATTTGATCCAGATGTGAATCCTACAAACTTTTTTCTCCCCCATTTGAAGATCTGAACAGGAATATCTGTGTGCTGAGGGCCAGAGAAGGGCTTCATTTGAATTTATACTTACATATGTGATGTCACATGAAAACTTTTTAATGCAGTGGTGACAACAATCCAACCCTAACTAAAATATCTTGTTGGCTGTTGGGATTTTTTTATTTGCATTTTTGGGGTAGTGGGAAGAGGCTATTACATAGCAGGGCTAATATAGCACAGCATATAGCCACATGGCTGAACTATTTGCATGCCTAATTGCAAGATAAAGATTTGTGCACAAGGCCATGATAACAGAAGATAGGAATCTCAGGATCCCTAAGAAGATCATGTACACTTTTCTGTACATATGATAAACACACAGTCTTGTGCTCAGCACTGTTAGAAGAGAGATGACTTGATTGCCATGTTTATACAAAGAGATAAGCGGAATTGTAACTATTATAATTAGCTAAGAGGTAGACTTAGCTAACAAACCCATACCATTCATCTTAGTTTGGAGCAGCTGGTTTTATGAACAAATATTAAAAATACAGCTTTTTGTTCTTTTCCATTAAACAACAATATTTTCCTTTAAAAAGAATAAAATGGGAAGAAAGACAAATGTCATAAATACTTATCCAACAAGAACTGAAGTTGGCTCAATACAGTGTAATTCAACTTTCATTCCTAACCACAGTGAACAGAGAAGCAATAAAACAGCTGAATATAAATGACCAGTAAGTAGATCCAGCATTATTGAACCATTTTATTTAGCACTGCTTTAAAAAAAAGTCTCATAAGAACTACATTTTAAAATTGTGTTTTAATTCCACTTCCAACTAACTGTGGGAAAACTATATGTTAACAGCCCTAACAGTCTCTAAATGTGAAAGTAATGAGAACTGTTGCAAAGAATGATGAGCTATCAGGATATCTTGTTCCCTGGATATTCTCCAGTTCAAAAATGGTAGATGAATATATAGGAAAAAGACAGCACATCCACCATTTCTATATCCCTGCTATGCAAGGTTTTACAGATTTTGAGAAACCAACAGGAAACCTTGGGAGTCATGTCACTGGATTGCTTGCACTTGGAAAAATGTCCTTTGTACGCAATGGGACTGTTTCCTTGTTATATGTACAAACATATAAAATAACAGGAACCAAGGCTGATGTTTTCATTTCTTGTCCCTCACGCTCAGGAAGCTACCAATGAGAATCTAAATCTAGCTGGAAAGAGAAAAGTACAACAGTAGCATCAGCAATTACTAACTTCCCCCACCCAGCCACCACTACCCACAAAAGTATGACAAACAACCATGGGCAAGGACTAAACACAAAACTGCCTGACAAACCACATGAAGCCCCATCTATCTTCTTCTGCCCTCCAAGGCTATATAGTAATAAATCAAGTATAGAAAGGCAGCCTTCCTAGGAAAAGCAGTCTTAATTACATGTGTTCAGCATGACTCCATAGGTGCTGTGAAGCACAGAGTGTACATTCCAAGCCCGGATTCTACTCCCTAAGAATCTCAGCCTATGTTACGATTCCCAAAAAAGGCAAATTTCTGGCTTTTAAAATATTAGGGAAAAAAATCTGAAAATATGCAAGGGTGTCTACAAAAGGTTATGAAATCAAAAGTGAGCCAGAATTCCAGCGATAAAGGTTTGGATGCCTGTTCTTAGCAGACACAGCCCTATTCTTCATCCCAGTTTCTAACCCTTTCCTGAAATCTGCCACCTTCAATTTATGCTCCACCTGAACCTGTTTCAAATCTTCCTGTGATAATTAATTTGTCATATGCATCTTGATGAACTATTCCAGAAAAAAACACAGCTAAAAACTTACAGTGACAAATAATTGCCATAGATATTAATTAATGCAGAAAATGCCTGCCCTTGCCCCCAATCTCTTTCATCTACACATGGGAATTTGTAAGCAAACCTCTGCCATAGGAAAATATCTGGACTCCTGTCATACACCAGCAACACCTTATCCCACCAGCAGTTCAACAAGTCCATTACGAAATCAACATTTAACTAAAAGAAAATACTCAACCCTTAATTAGTAAACTGAACAATACTTTACTACAAAGGTATGTTGTCATAATTTTTTAATTTTGTTTTATTCCACGTATTTCTATAAATACAGTAGTTCAAGGCAGCAAATATATCTAATACTCCTTCCTCCTCTTATTTTCCTCACAACAACAACCCTATGAGGTGAACTGAGCAAGGGTGACTGGCCCAAAGTCACCCAGTTGGCTTTCATGCCTAAGGGAGGCCTAGAACTCATAATTTCCTGGTTTCCAGCCTGGTGCCTTACCCACTACATCAAACTGGCTCTCAGTAAAGTTAATGAAGTGTTGCTTGCTTATATTTTGAAATAATTAATCCACTATATTCTTTTCTGTGTCTTATTAGAGAACAAAAAATAAAATGGACCCAGCCAAACCACTAGAATCTCCCCTTAAATGCTGTGTTCTCTACAATTTTCATTTCAAGAATTTTTAATTCTTGTCAAACTGTAACTTGGTCTGCTGTAGAATCCTAACTCTTTTTGGATATATATATATTTACTTCTTTTACTCAGGATGACTGATAAAACATTACTAGCTCTTCAAGAGCAACCATCTGAACTTGAGTCATACCATTACAAATGGCATTGGGAAGTTGCATGTGTTTACAGCTTGCTTTTTAATTCAGATCTAGATTTGAAAAGTTTACAAGAAAAAGCAAGAAGTTTTTTTATTTCTTCATCTCATGTTATTATTTCAGTTAATCTGCCCACATCCATTATGCGGCCCCTCTTCTGGCATCAAATGTCAGGCAAGGATCTTTTTGTTTCATACGAACTCTGCTTAGCTACCAATTTCAGATTTAGATGCTTTATTGGCCAAGCTTGGTTAGACATGCAAGGAATTTGACTCTGGCACAGCATATAAGCATATAAGAGGAACTGCTGGCCAAGGGTTGCTTCTGGGCTGGCCCCTGGGTGTGAGCTGGGGCCAGCTGGGTGGTTGAG
>JANHZU010003161.1:140018-150194 GCA_032468055.1 Acrochordus granulatus | reverse complement strand
TTATATTGTGTGTTAATCATGGTTACTTGTTTCAGATGTTAAGGACAATCATTTCTACATCAAATTCCATTGAAAATGATTTCTGGTGAATATTTTTTGGGGTATGAAACAGATCGTCCGACTTTACATTGCTTCCTATGGGAAATCTTGTTTCTCTTTACGAGCATTTCATGCTAAGAGTGTTCTTCCAGAACGGATTAATCTTGTCTTGTGAGGCACCACTGTATCTGTACGTGCTAAATAAAAAGGAATCTTGATGCAATTTTATCTGGCTTATACATTGTACTTTTGCAGGATTGTGCCCACTTCTACATAGGACAGAGAAGCAAATAAAATGAAAAAAATAAACTTCATTTTATTCAGTTCCAGAATTTATTATTATTATGGTTCATCAGTCAGCCAATGTTTAGACTGGATTTGGAATTTTTCTTTACCTATCAAGTCCTTTCCAAAGATCTGGAATAGGCAGATGTTATTGTTTGATGTTAAAGATGTAAGCAAGATGTAAGCTGTTCCAAATAAAGCTGCCTTTTGCAATTGACTGATACTGATTTTGTCAATACTGAAAGTGTTCAAGTGGTGCTTTGGGATATTTTGGGATTGCACCAAGACACCTCTCATTATTGGTACCATCTTTGCTTTCTTTTGCCACAGTCATTCTATTTGTAGGTTTTTGTATTTTGTGATTTTCTCCATTTCTTTCTCTTTATTTTGCTTTCCAAATAATATTATTATTTAAATTTATTGGCCATCCAACTCCAGTGTCCAACCTGAATTATTATTATAATTATTTAAATGTACTGCATTGGCTGTCCAACTTTAGATCAACTTTCATTTTAGAAATGCTCCTAATTAAAAAAATACTTATGGGGATAGAGAATGTAGGGTAAAGAAGAATCATAATGCTGTAAAAGAAACAGAAGAAACTCCACGTTCCTAAATAAAGCACTCAAATGCAATTGCATTTGGGTAATCTGAGAAAGTAGTGGAAATAGTGATTTGAAAATTAGAATTTTGGAATACAATACTTTGATACGTCTGAAAATATTCTTCCCAAAGATAAATGAATACTGAGACAAGCCTTAATTCAAGGAAAAGGGAGTTGTAAAATCACATATGGGAGGGGTGCTGTTCTCTCTGCATTCCTCATAAACTAGGCCAGGCTGCTTTTAAAAAAAAACACCACCACCAAGGGATCTGTAGATTTTAAGACGGCAGGAACAATATACCCTCTGTTGGGCTCTGCTTTGCCCATATGTTTATGCAGCTGAGGGCCTGCTCCATTACCTGTTTATACTAGTATTTGCCCAGTGAGTTTGGTCCCCACCCTTTTGGCCCTTAATCGTTCTCATTGCCAGCATTTTGCTCAGATATAACCTCCCCCTTGTAGTTTCAAATGGATAAAGTACGCTAATCCTTAATTCAACAAACACATATACTTTATTGTGCTTCAAAGGCATCTTTCACCTTGGAACTTCAGGAGTGATAACATCACACCAAGGAACTGAACTGTTGATCTCTGCCATTAAGCACAGAAGGTTTTACAAGGCAATGAGATACATCTCTCTGGATCTCAGGGGTGGCATCGTCAACAAAGATATATAATACTTGTGTACAGTATATGGCAGAAAGGGTTCTGGTGAGAGATAATTTAAATAATACACAGTGGTTTCAGACAGACATTTAGCAAGGAATAAATGTGATTTGCTTCCATACAGGGCTTTTGTTGTGGACAACTTGCATTTCCTCATCACACAAATAGCATAATTTGGTTATGGAAAACATGGATTTCTTCCCATATCTTTTAGACCTAGAGGCCACCCAGCAAAAAGAAAAACCAATACACCTCTGTATTGTATACAGACTCTGCAAAAAAATTAGAAACCAGTGCATAAAAATAGAAGATGTTCCACACAGACAAACTAGAGTCCAATATAGTCTAGCATTGTGCAGCCACATTTGTCAAGCAGATCAGGAGAAGCATATCTAGGACAACTACCCATCCTACCAGATCAGATAGGGTAGGCATATTTCTCATCCCTTCTCTTAAATATTGCCATCTGATGAGAGCTAGGTAGCATGCCATTTCTGTGGCAGCCACTGCCCTATAAAAGTTTGGCAGGTCTTAACTCTACCTTTCTGTAAGACATTGAACACTGGATTTCCCCCCCAAAAGACTACATGCCCTGGTGCCAGGTTTTTGTTCTCTTTAATGTTCTTAATGTGTTTAGTTTTGCAATACTATTATGGTTTTATGTTGTTTGTAATTTTGATTGGGAGCCACCATGAGTTGGTTATAAGATGGGTGCCTATGTTTTAAACAAATAAATAATAAGCTACATTATGACAAAATACTAAAATATTATCAAGGTTTCTTCACCTATTTTTCTTTTAGCAATAGTAAAAGCAATGTTAATTGCTTAATGTCATATTGGCAATGCCAGTCTGCACTCTACATTCTGCATTTTGACAAACAGCTTTCTGTATACTTAGCTCCACAGGGATTGGGACTGTCCCCCTACCCTCATGAATCCAGGTATACAAATTGCCTCTACTTCTGGATAAATTCCTTTCCCCTCTTCTCCTTTCTCATTTGTGCCAGCATAACTTCAATGATACTGGGAGGGTGGCATGGAAAGAAAATCTTCTACAGGCCTCTTTTTCCTATGCCATCAAAATCTGGCATCAAGAAATGCAATACTTAGAAATAAGTGAGAGAACACTTTGACCTTCTATGGCATTCTGGTGCTGACCTAAATGAAGCCATTCTTTCATAAAGGAACTTCAAAGGCATGATTGTCGCATGAAACCACAGGTGACATTATTCCAAATATTATTTTCTTTTGGCTTTGGCTTGAATAGGACAAAGCTTTTGAAACAGGTGTTGATTAATTTAATAATATATATGTTACTGAAAAAAATTACTATTATAAATGATTACTGTCTTTAATTTGCTCACGGTGTCATTGATTGTATATTCTGGAAACTTTTTTTTCTCAAGAACTATATATCTATGTAAGATAGATGTATAGATGTATGTATGCATAATGGGCTCTCATCCATTACAAAAGCCATAAGAAATGTGTTTTCCTTCGCCATGCTGGCTTTTAGTTTGGGTTTGTTTTGTTGTAATTCAGTAACTCCTTTGAAATTGTGGAGGGCTGTGTCCCTTTCCACTGAATCTTTAAATAACATATGCAGAGCTAACAGGCAGAGATTTCTTGGATTCACAAGAAGTATTTTATCATGAAATTATTATTAACATAGGAATCTTAGGCAAATCTAAACTGATTCCTTGACACATTCCCAATACTTGCTGTCTTTCTTACTTAGAAACCGACTTTCAGAACTCTTCTGCAAATCACTGATAAATCTAGTGGCTTAAGAGATACTGCAGATGAATAAGAATTACCAGCGGAAGAAAGTACCTGTAACTCAGAATTGAATATGGAGTGCTTGATGCTCTCTGAGCTTGGTTATATACTTAATAGACATTTCATTATCAGAATAGGCAATATCTTCCGTGTGCAGGCAGAATCTGGTAACAAAACATCTGCAAGCAAAGAACCAAGCTCAGAGAGCACCAAGGACTCCAAATAGGAGTTAGTTATTGTAATAACTCGGCTTGCAAACATTCCTGGAGATGTTCTAAAAATTCTCAAGAACTAAATAAGCAAGGACACTGACATCATGGTAGATTAAGAACAAGCAAAAGAATTGTTTATTCTCCCTCTTGCTGTTGAGGAAAACAGTGGCATGGCCCTTGAAGCTTATGGAATAATAAAAGTAACTTTTTAGAAGATTCAGAATGGCAATATCTTGTAACCCCACTTTTTGATCTGATTAACTCTCAGTGTCAAGGTATTGTTTGACATTACCAATAAATTATAGCCCCATTCTTTATACATGGGGTCTTTTGCTCTTCAGGCAACCTAAGTGCCTAATATAAGCAGCAAGTTTAGCATTATCCTGGAATCACTTGAAGATTAGTGATTTGTTCATTCAAAAACCCAGGAAGAGAGAAAAACGGATAAGAGGCAACTCCATAATAGGTGAAACAGCCACACCTTCACCTCCTATATTCTATAGTACTATTTCATGCTTCAAAAAGAAATTCTGCCCAAAAAATGATGTTTATAAGGGCTAATGAATGGTCATATAACCATAATTTTCTGGGGCAGAGGAGGAAAGGAAGGTAAAGCAACAACTGAACAATTCTAGAAAGCACTCAGTTAACAAATGTTAAAGTTCAAAAGTTCCAAGCTTTTGCCTTCACAAAAGTCTAAGCCCCAATAAGCCAGATCTACTCTGCCCCCCCAATTCATTCCTAATGGTGGTTTCTCAGGTCTCCTTTTTTACAACCAATCTCACAAGGTTTATGCCATGACATTGACCAGATGTCAGTACTTTACTAATCAAATGACAAGTAAGTTTGAAGCCAACCAAGGAAAACTGCTCCCTTGGGAAATTGGTGTTAGGGAGGGAAGAAGGTAAAAAAGAAAGACAAACCTTCATAATCCCATTAAGGAAAACAAGGAAAGAGAGATGCCAGAATGTTGAGGTAAGAACTTATGAATAGCACACAACAATTTTATGGATTACCCAACAATTCTGTTGTAAGCAACACGCAACTTCCTACCGCTGCACTGTCATTTCCAATACATCAACTAGGACATCAACTGATTTCCAAGAAAAGAGCATTCATAAAATATGCCAGGCAAAGTCCTTTTTCTTGACAGACACTGATGAAAGTAAAAAAAAATCAGGACAGAGCAATACATTCTATTCCTACCTTCAAATAAGTAATAATGACAATAATAACCTAACAAAGCAAGTTGTTAAGCTACAATTTTCATAATAAATTGTTTAATATTGGGAAAAGAAAAAAATTCTTGGAATATTGCTTGTTTCAAATTATCTCATAATCCGTACTCTAAATACTTACCTCTGCAAGTCATTTTTCTGTTTTATTTTCCTTCTTTTTTTAAAACTACCTTTTTAGCCCTGAAAATGTTCAGGTAATTTAAAAATCAGAAGCAGGGAATTCAGTGTGTCTTCAGTGTTAGCTTCAATTGAATTTATTTAAAAATGTTTAACAATTCACAGTCATAAAAATGTAAAATGAATTCAATACAAACCAGAAATAAATCCTAGTATGAGTCAAATTTCCAGTAGTCAGAGAAATAAAGAGCTTCTGGTGATCTGTAGAGGGCTATAAATTCCTATTCATTCTTTCTCTACTCCCTAAACCTACTTTCCTTTCTTTTCCATTCCTGTACCACAAACTGATCCACTATCTGAGTTCATGCTTAAAATGAAATTTGTCTTGGTGTGGAAGTTTAGCTCTCTTATATGGATGTAGAACATAACAGAGACCAAAATCCGCCACAACCTGAACACTTTCAGCAGAAGTGGATCACAGGCCCTCAAATAGAAATGTGTGTGCTTTATGAATGGAAAGGAGCTTCTCTCTTTAAATTGACTCCCATTAAATAGATGCTTCAGATCAAAATTTCCTGAGGGAGCCTCACTCATCATAAATGTAACTCTGGCTGGAGAAATAAGAGACAAATGTGCAATGAATGGAAGGCAATAATCAGATAGCAACACAAATCATTTTCATTCTATGCCAGGCATGGTCCAGTTTCTCTTTCTTGGGGCCCTGTTCCGTTCCCTAGATATAATTTCAGGAAACAGACTGATCTAACTTTATTGTGATTACTTTAGTTCTACAAAAAAGTTAGCATCGTGTAGCTATATTAAGGACTTCTTGTATATTCAGCACAAGAGCTCATTAACTTGAGGAAGAGGAATGGGATAAATGCAGCTAAGGAATTCAAGTGTTTCCTGCATTACTTCTTCAAGAGGGACATTTACAGTGGCACTTTTTATGAATGAACAAAAATTAAAGAATGTCAATAACTCAAAAAAGATGGCAAAATTGGTTTTAAGTCCTGCTGTGCATTTTGTCTATGAATGACCATGACGTTTGATTAAGAATGCAAAGTTTGGTAATCCTATTCTCCAATGAAAAGCCTATAAATCCAGACTTCCAGACTTACTCATTCTTTATGCTCTTACTATTCATTAGTCACAAAAGGATAAAATTGGAAAGCCCAACAAGCCATTCAAAAGCCACTAAAACTGCAGTCACATTCATTCATTCATAAAATTTGTGTGGCCACCCATATTAAAACACAACTCTGGATGACTCACAATAACAGTAATGCCTTGAACTATACAAATTATAAAACCATAAACACAGCCAAAACCCAGCACCTCAATCATTGGGATGCCCCAACAACCAATCCAAAACATCCTCACTCTACCCTGGTATTTGGGTGAAAAGTCAAATCTTGATGATCTTCTGAAGAAAAGGGACCCATGTTCCAAGGATGTTGGTAGGGACCAACACAGAAAAGGCACATTTCTGAGTTACCATTAGATGGTACCATTTCAGGGAAAGGACATGGAACATGCCTATTCTTTCTGATCTGGTAGGACAAGCCAATACCTTCAGGGAGAAGTGGTCCCACAGACACCACAGTGCTCATTTCACTAAGTATTCAACTATAATTCTAGCCTCTACCAGAGACTAAGCTACACAATTAAAATGTACTCTAAATATTGATCCAAAGATTAAAGTACATTTATCTCTATCCCCGTTCCTTTTCTCTCACGCATTCTCCTTTACTGCTTCTTCTTCTGTTGTATTTATAGGCACTGACCATTATATAAAAAGTTGAGAAATGTAAGTAAAGCAAATATAGAGTCTTTTTAAAAACAAACTTCAGCCATGTGACAAACAGCATATTAGTAGCATAGAAAAATATATTGGTTTAAACACATAAAAGGTGACCTTGGCAATGAAAATGTGCTTTTGAAAGGCCAGCTAAGTCATAAATTCCCAGAGTGACCTTGACCATGTCTGAATATCTGTCTTGGGCCTTCTGCTCTTATCCTAATCTTTTACTAAGCAGAGTTGGATTGTTAAATCTTTCTTCACACTTTGGTTATTTTGATTTTCCTCCACAAAAGTTAATATCCCTTTTTAGTTATCCCTGTTAAAATTATTTTTGTTTTCAGCCTATATTTACTCATATTAGTTTTTCTAATACAGTACGGCATAAACTTATCAAACAACTTGAGATATATAGGGGGGAAATCTGAGTTTTTTTAAAAAATGGAGAAATTTGAAGAAGTTATGTAATGTATGGATATGATATATTTAGAGATCAGATCAGAAAAAGGAAGGATTCCCAAACATTTCCTACCAATGATACATAATATAAAGCATTAAGTGCCAGATAGGGCCAAATACTGTACTAAGTTACAGGTGGTTTAATTTGGATTCATATGTTGCGTGAGACTGTTGCTGAAATTTGTAAACTATGATTAATGACATAGTACACCATGCAAATACAGCAATATTTATGATTTATGCAATAAGCCAAAACTAAACAAATTATGGCAAAGCATATGTGAATCTCATCAATTCCACATTTAACTTGACAAGTGGAAATGATTCCATCTGGCCTATTTCAAAGAACTATTGTGAAGCAGAATAGATAATCTCACATTTGAGATCATCTAGGCTACTGAGAAGGAGAATGGGACATAAATGAGAAAGTTCAATAAATATTTGATGTCAAAATTATTTTTTCTGAATTATCAGTTTTAAATATGCATCAAATCCAATGAATATATGTGTACTTACATTAATTCATCCCTGTATCCCCACTATCTTTTTCTGAAAATTTAGATTATAAATTGTCTTTGTTATATCACTATAAAATTCCAGATACAGGTAGTCCTTGACTTACAACCAGTCACTTAGCTACCATTCAAAGTTACAGTGGACCTCCTTGGGAGTACTTACAACCCAGATTCGAAATTCCAACAGCTGCCCTTCCTGATCGCATTACTGCACTTTGGGTATTTGGCAACCAGGCAGCATTTAAGGCCATTCTGCAGTGTCCCACAGTCAGGTAACCATGTTTTACACAGTTTCACTGAAAACCAGTATTTACTTACAGTTTTCAGCAAAACTGGGCCCATAGCAAACCATTGGTTCACTTAACAATGGCAGCAGTTGCTGACCAATAGCTGCAAAAAAAGGTTTGTAAAATCGGGTCAGTCACATGAGTGACGTGATTTATGATTGTGATGGGCAGACTATACTGTATGACCTGTATGCTATTAGTGCTAGATAAATGTCAACCAAGTTTGGTGACTGATTATTAAGTTATAGTTCAGAAAAAAAATTTCTCCCAATGGTAGTTCCTCTTTAAAATCAAATAAGAGACCTTGTCATCAGTGGCATGGAAAGTCATTTTCTACCAAAGCATCCCTTGTGGTTGATGGTAGAGCTTTGGACTTAGCCATGGAATTTGCTTTTCTAAAACTGTATGTCTTCTTTCAGGAGCTGCTGCTATTCTAATGCCAAAACCTTTGACTATAGTCACCATGTTAACAAAAGTTGGAAATAGTTTCATGCTCTGGCAGCTGCAACAAAAAAAAATATTTGTTGGCAGCTATTGTTGTAAAAGGCAATGGAAGGAGAAAAGGGACAGGCTAAGACACAAGGCTGATTTTTATCTTTCTACAGGGGAGAAGGCTGTACATGCAAATGGAGTCAATCAGGATCAAGCACAGAATTCAGCTCTTTTGTTTGCATTTAAGGTTGTGTCCTTCAGTTATACTGAAGGCACAGTGGCAAACAATGGTTATCAGTAGAAAAATGAGCAACTTCTAAAGAAACCGGTGTGCATACACACCCTATTCTCTAAAATGCTTAAAAATAAAAGGGAGATTTATAGCAAATGTACACAGCCAAAAAAAGGTTCAAGAACATCACCATGCAACTGTAGAGTCTAAGTCAGAAAGGTTAAAGCACAAAATGAGCAGAAGCTTGCAAAAATACCCCAAATGATAACAAGGAATGTTTCAGGTATGTCAGAACCAAAAGAACCTGTAGGTATTATATTGCAGAAAGAAAGGGATGAATTCATAACAACTGATGGTAAAAAGGGAGAACATTTTAACTCATGTATTATATTGTTTATCAGAAGGGAAACAATCCTAACTGGCTGCTGTCATTCTACTAGTGGAAAGAGCAGATACAAATAGACAAGAGGACAAAAGAATCCTTAGTTAATTTAAATGAATTCAGATCTCTAAGTCCTAATGAAGTACATCCCAAGGAACTAGCATAGGTAATTATAGAACCACCAACAGTAATATTTGAGAACTCCACCCCAAAAGCCGGTGAGGCCCAAGAAGTAGAGGAAAATAAACATCCTTGTATTCAAGAAAGGAAAGGATGAAGATTCAGGAAATTACACATCAGTCATCTGGATGTCTATGCTGAGCAAATTCTTAAACAGCATATTGTGAGCTCTTGGACAGGAATGCAACAATTAAAAAGGTAAAGATTTCCCTTGTCTAGCGTCTGACTTTAGGGGGCAGTGCTCATCTCTGATTCACAGCCAAGGGAGGCAGCATTTGTCCAAAGACGCTTTCCTGGTCATGTGCCTGGCATGGTTATACACCACGGCGCGTGGAAGGCTGTTGCCTTTCCCACCAAATTAGATGGTACCTATTTATCTCCTTGCATTTCTACATGCTTTCAAACTGCTAGGTTGGCAGGGGGCTCACTCTGTTACATGGTGCTTGGGTCTTGAACTCGGGCTGCTGGCCTTCTGGCCAACAAGCCCAGTGTCTTAAGTGCTAGGCCACTGTGCCTGCACATACAACAGTTAACAAGCTGTTTATAAATTAGTCATGCCAAACTCTTTTCCACCTTATCTTTTTTTTCCATGAGTTATAGCTTAATAGATCAGGGAAATGCAATGGAAATATTGTAGAGACAACAACAAAGACTTCAATAAATTTTCTCATAATATCCTCATATAATAAAATGGTAAAATATTGTTAGATGATACAAATGTTAATTGGATTCATAACTGGCTAAATGACTACACCCAGATGGTATATATAAATTACTCCATATCAAATTGGATAGTTTTAATAAGTGGAGTGTCACAAAGCTCTGTCCTGGACCCTGCGTTGTTCAACATCTTTATAACTAATAAAGATAGGACAGGATGAAGGAACTGAGGGAACAATTATCCAATTTAAAGATGACACAAAACTATGTGACTAATATTCCAGAAG
>JANHZU010003161.1:88245-105276 GCA_032468055.1 Acrochordus granulatus | reverse complement strand
GAGCAAGTCCAAAGGTGCATTTGAACTTTCACAAAGCAATGAAGTTCATAGAAGTTCTGAACTTCTGTGTAGAAGAATAGAAGTTCTGAACTTCTGTGTAGAAGAATAGAAGTTCTGAACTTCTGCTAGGAAGGCATAAGAAGACATCTCGAGATCAACACAGGGAATAGAAGTTCTGAACTTCTGCTAGGAAGGCATAAGAAGACATCTCGAGAACAACACAAGGAAACAGGAAATGAATTTGTTCATCTCTGCTTCCAGTTGCCAATGAATGACCTTCTGGAGCTACAGATGACTTCAGAATAAACAGTCACCACTGTAAACTATTCACATAGGTCCTCTGTAGCATTTAACCAGAGAATAGCTCATGTCTGTGAAACATTTAATCAAATTAGAGAACTGGTAAATCTAGTTAGAAGGCCTATTAGAAGGAACCTTAACTCTTCTCAGTCAGAGCTGATGAACGGTTAACCTTCTTGTCCAATTGCTGGAATAGAATTATGTCTGTGATGGCCTTGGAAAAACAAAGCTTCCAGAAATTCTGGCTCTGTGTTCTTTTTACATTTCTATGTTGCCATGCAGTGGGGTGGAAAACTAGAAGAAAGAACTGAGTAAGAGTCTCTACTCACAGTTCTGTCATTCTGTCAACAGTAGAGCTACCCCAATGAGCTTACCATGAATTATTCTCCAATTGTAAGTTTTTTTTAAAAAATTCCCAGTCTCTTTTTTATTGAATGGTTAAGAGTCCAATGTGAGCAATGGTCATCCTTGGACTCAGAATCAGAGACTGTGTACTACTGATACATGAGGATAAATCTTTACCCTGAGGGAGTGGCTGATTCAGTCAATTATGTTGGATGAATGCACTCAGTGAATTTTACTATGCTCTTTTCTTCCTTATACAAAGAGGGAATGGGGATGCTCTTGAAGGACAGGAGGAAGAGCCAATACCAAGGCAACTATTTAATAAGCAGGGCTGGAGTCCAGGCCAAGAATATAACTTGAGAAAACATCTCAGACAAGCCCACCTTCGTTCACATGAAGATAAAGGAAAGGAGGGGAGAAGCACATTCACATTTGCAAAATTCTGTTATTATAGCTGTTACAATAAAGTAGTCCTGACCTAGAGAGTATTGGTGTCTTAGTCAACTCTGCTTTGTAGGACTGACATGAATCACTGTGCTTCCACCCATAGGAGAGCAAACTAAAATCACTTTCATTGCACGGGTGCAGACAGAGGAGAAGTGGAGCTCCCACTTTACATCCATGCTGCTATATTTATAGAAATTCACTATAGAGCTATCAGTCTTACATAGTTACTTGCTGGATCTCTAGAACATGTGGCTGAGAACAGAAGGACAAGAAAAGTCCTGCTCTGGATCACATCAAAGGCCAATTAAGCCCTCATTCTGTTCCAACAACATCTGAAAAATGCCCATAAGAAGACCACATATATAAGCACTTGCACTTTCTAGCAACCGATTTTCAGAAACGTTTAGCCAACATCACTAGCATCCTCTGATTATTATATTAATCTATAACTGAAAATGGAGACATTTTTCCTTATTTCCATGCTGGAATCATTTCTCTGATTGGGAGGACTAACATTGACTCGTATGATTTTGGCCAGTACAGTTCTATAGCTTGTTTTCTACCAGCAAACTACAGGTAGTCTTCAACATACAACCATAATTGGGGTTGATTGTTTAGTCATATAGTCATTAAGTGAGTCATCATATGAGTGCACCCAATTTTACCACCATTTTTACTGTGGTTACTAAACAATCTGGTTTTCCCATCTGACTTGCTTGTCAGAAGCCATCAAAGAAGGTCACAAATCATGATCACACTGCAACTACCATACATCAAAGCCAACCACCTGAAAGAGGGTGGTGCAACAGTCATAAATTTGAGGGTATTTTTTCTGAGGCCCATTGCAACTTTGAACCATTGCCAAATGAACAATAAAGTCAAGGACAACCTGTAGTTGTATTTGGTATGGATGTTTGAAGCTTGAATTTTGCCTTCCCATAACCGCCATCACTCACCTCGGCAGGTACTACCTTCCCGGGTAATTGCCTGACGACATATCCCACATGGTTTTACTTTCTTGAAACTCTTCACTTTGAAAGTGTGGGATGTGGATGCTTCCAGTTCTTGAGGCTGCAGGAAAGAGATACAAAAAAAGCAAAAACACACTTCACTTTTAAAGCAGCAAATGGATTAAAAGTGGCTTCCCTTTGGGGAATTGTTACTTATTTATCCTCCAAGAGGCAGAGGACTAGCACTAGGATTATTTTACCCCACTAAAACAACCCTGTGAGGTAGGCCTGGCTGAAAGAGCATGATTGGCCCAAAATTCACCCACTGAGTTTCTACAACAAACAGTGAATTTGTACAGCAGTCCCAGTCTAATTATTTAATCATTACACCACACTAGGTCCCAGGTTTTTGGTTTTAAAAAAGGAGATCCCAAAAGTTAAACCTGGGATAATATTGCTATGAATTTGTCCTACCTCATCTGCTGTACTTGATTTCATGGGGACACGACACGCAATTAATAAACAAGTTTTCCAAAAAAAAAAGATGGTGACCATATCGGAATCAAAACCGCTAAGCCACCTGCTTTGGGAGTAGCCAGCCTACATTCACAGCACAGCAGCCTCCCTGCCAGTCTAAATGCCAGATAACATCAGGGTTTGAATAAACTTTTTCTCCCTCCAGACCCTCCCTCACATGGAGGAAAAAACTTTGTTAAAAAACTAGAAGCAATACTCTAAGCAGTTGCTTTGCTTAAGTTAGGAAAAGAAGAGCCCCCAACAGCTCTGATAAATAGTTAGAATCGTTTCAAGAGCCTGGGGAAGATGCAGGAATTAAAAAAAAAAGATAATATTTTAGACAAAAGCAAAATATTTATTTTGCTGTGAAATGCAGAAATCTACTATTATATCTTTGTGCTAACTTTGTAATTATGTTACTGAGACTGCCTGGGGTTATCTTTCATGATAGCTTTGAATCTTACATCAAGCATGTTCCCAAGTTACAGTATTTTCCTTTATAACATGTTTTTGTAATAATAACTGGATCACAGAAATCCTATTTGTAAAAAATCAGAACCCTCTTGTGGCCTACTCACTCAATTGTTGATTGAATTTTCTTCCTCATTTTTTTCCTGAATCAAGCTATATCTCTCTCCTTAAACATCAAAGCTTTGTATTTGGGATAAAAGAGAAATCCGATGTATCGTACATACTGTTGGACATTCTCTCAGACATCTTTGGGGGAAAAAGTCCTAGAGGACACACTTGAAGTAGGCTTTATCTGGTGGGCACAAACACTTTTTTTTCTAGTAAGATAACCTGCTTGTTACTCTGGCAAGTTTCAGCACTTTCATTATTTTATTCTTAGCCATTCTGAACTCAATTTTTAGCGGAAAGCTGGCACGTGAAATAAATAGTGTTTGGCACTCCCTCACATTTAACTAAAAGCAGATGCTTGACTTAGACATCAAATTCCTCCCCACATTTTTTCTCAAAAATTGAAACGCCGTATCTGTTCTGTGAACACAAGTTGGCCAAATAAAAGTACTATATTGCCCTGAGACAGATTTTCAAATTATATTAAGGAGGCATTTCCTTGCTGCACCACTGGGTGCCGGTATTTTACATCAACACATCAACAAAGCAAGTCTGTTATTGTTTCACAATTTGCTGGCCAGTGTAAGTAATAAAAGTTTATCACACTATCGGTCTATCTAATGAATCCCAATATACTGTAGACAACAAAGTATGAAATAAGAACTCTTAAACTAAATTAAATTATTAATACAAACGCTTTTTTTGTAACTCTATTCTCTCTAACTTTGCTATAGCTTTCTATCATGTTTAGATCTTTTGCAATGCTTTCATCGATCTTTTAAGGTTTTGGCACTACATTTATTTATTTTTATTTCCTGAAGATAAGGAGCAGGGAAAGAACAGATTAGAAAGAGAGGGAAATTCACAGGGAAATTCTCCAAGCTCAAATGTATTCATAAAAGTTTGCATTTTAGTCTTGATTTACATATTTCTCATTACATGATTTGATATAGTAATGAGGAGAGCAGGCAAAACCTTACCTTGTTGAATTGGGGAAATGTCCCTAAATTTCAGATATTTCGAAAACAGAATTTGAAATAGAAATTATTTTGAACATTGCTTCACCCAAGCAAATATCCACATTTCTTGCAAAGGTAAATGGCATTGTTTCACAAAGGAAAACAGCTGCACTGACTTTCTATCAGTGGCATTCATGTGCTAGTCAGCTGTTTTTACCTACTGTAACTGCATATCAGCCACATTCCAGATCAGAGAGAAGGCTCTGCATAAATAAGCAGCCCTCTAACTGGATTGCACATCCTTCTAGAGCTTCTCTAACCTAGAATTTTCTGCATGTATGAGGATTGTCAAGGTTGGGCTATTTGGAAAATATTGGGAGTGCTAATCAGAAGGAAGTTATCGTTGGAAAAGACTACTCAAGGTCCACATCCATATCTGATGTACCACATGCACATCAGCCCTACTGAATTCCCAGAATCATTCTATAGATGGATGGGTCTTAGTATTTGAAGGGACAAGCTCCCATTTCTGGGACAAAACCTAAATATAACAGCTTGTGAGCCACTCATATTTAGCCTAGCTCACTGTATTCTTCAGATGCTGGATCATGGCTTCATCTACACAGAAAAAGCCTAGAAATGAAGACTGATAACTAAAACAGGAGCTTTAAGGCAGCAAAGTCTTAGTACAAAATTAATAATTCATGTTAACTAGATTGAACATACCACACATGATTACTTGTGGTCAGGAAAAGCCAGTAGTTTATTTGTCATTTAAATACGAACCTTGGCAACTCATTACGTTGTAGAGAAAATACTACAGAGGTTAAGAGAGACAGAGATTAACTTTGTTCTACTGGAATTAGTTTTGTAAGTGAATTGGTATGTCTTGCCGAAAAATAATTATTTTAAAAAAATGGGAAAATGAAAAGTAAAATTCAGAAGACAGTCTCTTTGGTGATATGAAAATTAAGACCAAACTTCATTAGGAAGTACTTTAGGAGTTAAGATTTTGCAGCCAAACAATGGAATATGATGGCCTTGCAACTTCCACATTTAATTACATATTTTCTCTCTCTTTTCTAATAAAAAGGAAATGCCATGGCCATTCTCTATCCAACACAGAGATGGGGTGGGTAGGTGGGGCTGCTTCCTCTCAAGTGCCGAGATTAGATCAAGAAGAAGGCCTATCATCCCTTTAAGATTAGATAGATGGAAAGGAAATCAATCTATGTTTTGTCTACTGTCCCTTGACTCCTCACCATCCAAAGGACTGGGAATATCTGAGATAGCACTGTTAGTCCAGTTGCTATTTATTGCCAATCTATTATTCCATGCCTTCATCTGGTTTGGGTAAATAAGCTACTCTTCTTTGCTCAGTAGCAGACTCTTTTCAGCCTCCATTGCCTCATCTGACTTAAACATTCTTGTTGTTCATGATATGTGAATGAACCCTGAAGCTTTGTAAAGGAAGTAGTATGTGGAAGTATGAATGGTAGCTGATTTAATGCCTAAACTTAAGGGACAACAGCTTAGCATTGCTATGTTATCATCTAGTCAAGGGTTGCTTCAGCTAAATGAATCTTTCCTGATATTTTTCTCCATTAAAAGATGCCCTAAAATCAAGCTAATCTGATGAGTACATAGTCACAACCATGCAGATTTTTTGGTAGTGCAATGGAAGTTGATTTGCAATTGCACATTCTGGACTACTACTTTGAATTTTCTTACTGATCTTCCAAATATTAACCAAGACTTACCCTGTTTAGCTTCCAAGTCCAGAATAGGATGGCCAGTTCCTACCTTTTATTTTACTCATGGTTTCATGCTTTCATTATTTCCACCTCACAGCAACATCCTTCATTTCAGAATCATAATCAGTAACCTGAATTACATTGTTCTAGAGGCTGCTCTTTAAAGAGAGAGAAGCAATACATTCTTCTAGATTTCATTTTTAATAGGTAAGATTAAACTGTATTAAATAAGGGATTTATTTTAACTAGTTCTTGGATTATGCCATATGGTAAAGGAAATCTACAATATGTTAACTTTGCTTGCATTCTCCATATAAACACAGCCAATCCAAGCGTCCTAGTTAGAAAATTTACTTGAACCTAAGTTTCCTAAGCTGAGATGACCTCTGTTCCTTCCCTTCCCCAAGCTTCTACTATTTCTCATCCTATTAACCTCCAGGGGATGCTGAAGAGGGCAGGAGAGAAGACTGTTTATTTAATTTGAACATGAAGAATGAAGTATTGTCAGCCTGATAAACCCTATGTCTGAGTCCCAGTCTACAATCACATTCCTCTTTCAAACTCCACTAGCTCATACCTCTCTCTCTCTCTCTCTCACACACACACACACACACATATACACACACATTCACACACTGCTCTTCCAGCAGATGCTGCCTCTGGGTATTATATTTCTTTACCACCTAAGATAATACTTTTTTATATGATATTACAGAAAGGGGTTTAATATCCTATGGTTTCTTTTCCTTAAAAAAACATGCAGCAGTGAGCTGATCTTCATTGTACAGGATGCAGACATGAAGAGTGCAGTCTTAAGGGACTTGTCCAGATCCCCCAACTAGGGGTCTTGCTCTTCCCCACAAACATAAGCAGCAACTTGCATGCTAGTTGGGCAGGATTTTACCAGAACCCCCAACTAGGGGTCTTGCTCTTCCCCACAAACATACATAGCAACATAAGCAGAGCCCTGCTGGATTGGACCCCTAGCCTATCTAATCTATTAGTCAATTCTTCCACTGGTCAATCAACTGCACAAGGAAGCCCAAAAGCATCCTGATAACTGTATTTTTCTGTTACCTCCTCATGTTATTGCCTTCATCTCATGCCTTTCATTTCATCCCAAACCCAAAGGGGGCATAGCTTGCATTATCTTTAGTTGTTCCAGTTTTAAAGTAGTGTTTTACTTTTCCCCTCTTTTCCTTACACAATTCTGGCCATGGATACCAACTTGCACACTTCACTAACAATGTGGTAACTGTCATGGTCAGCAGTTGAGATCTGCCCAGATACTCCAGGCCACTTTAGGATGGTGGGAGGCATATTCTACATTGATTCCCAGCAGCTACCCTGCATGGCTGCTGAAGAGACTGGATCCCTGGCTTTCGTAGAGGCTTCTATGTACATAATGTCTGACCAGGGTTTATCAGTTCATAGATTGGCTCCTTATTCATTAATTGTGAAAGAATCTTCAGAAGACCCATGTTCAGAAACTGGTCCATTGACAGACTACAAATGCAAAAGAAGAGTTGCCTCAAGCAGATGATATGTTATCTACAACATACAATGTAAGGACTGTAAATGTAGGACAGACAGTTAGAAAATTAGCAGAGTGCATCCATGAACATCAATTAACAATCTGAAGACACAGTGAAAACTCATTAATCTCATAACATATAAACAAACTCAATTATAGTTTCAACTGGGAAACTGTGAGCATCCTAGACCAAGTTAAATCCAAAAATGCTAGGCAATTCCTGAAAGCTTGGTACTCAGACAAATCAGCCATCAACAGAATAAAGAGATAAACGACATTAATACAGTTTTCAAAAGATATAATAAAAAAGCTAAGAAGGAAGCAAAAAGACCAGAACACATCCTCTCCAGCAGCCTACACCCAGATAAGTAGGGATTAATACCAGACAATAAAGTGGAAAATAATGCCCTAATCAAGGAACTACCAAGAAGAAAACCACACTCCCACCAACACTGGCAGGACCAGGTAGTATATATTAAAGAGAGCAAACCCATAGTTACTCGTACTAATGATGTTACCTAGTGAGTACATCTGCAAGCAAACAACCAAACTCAGCACCAAAGACTCTGCTTCTCTTATTTCTTCCCCAAATAAAGATCAACAATGTAGGCAAACCCTTTTTATAACAGCATATTTTTCTGCTATCTCAAGGATGATGAGCAAGAATTGTTAGATTTAAAATCAGAAACAGTTTTTTCTACCCATTATTTCCCCTGATTTTTTCTCATGTTCTTGTGCCCATCTCTATAATATGAGAGATGCCAGGTTTCTTTTACAGATGCCAGGTTACTTTCACAGAGGATGGGCAAACAGATCATGAGGACAACAGATGGGATTAATGATCATTGGTTCACTGGAAATCATTATCAATTATGTTGACAAGAAAAAGAATTTCATATACCACTGCTACTTGGTTAATTTCACTAACCTACACATTTTCCAGGTAAAGTTTTTAATGGCTATGTTCACACACTGAACAACAATATTGTTCATTCAGCTATATATTAGCCTTTTGTATTACATCATGCTAATCTATGTGATTGCTTTATTAACATGTTCTTTTAGTCTCTAAAAATGAGATTAACTAAGATATGATTCAATTAGATACAGATATGCTGTGCAGACTCATCCAATGTGAAATCACAGTGCTTTGTTGATGCAATTTTACAGAACTTCCAAAGGATTTAATCAACCAGTTATGAGTCTATGTTATCCTTCCATGATTCTTATAATTGCAAAAAAAGCACATTAGAAAGGAAATTTCAGAGTAACAGTTAAAGATTGTTATTATGGTGAGAAAAGAAAATGAAAACTGAGGCTTTGCAGAAGGAATTATTCCGAGAGAAAGTAGATTGTGTGCTGGTGATTCTTCTGTTTTCTTTTAGATTTGCTAGTTAAGAAGCAGAGAAAATCAGGTTTTCCACAAATTGTGCAATTGAACTAGTTTATATTTTTAGAGTCAGGTTATGTCAGACCCATAAGGTAAAGCAGATTGAAAAACTAATGCCATATAAATCAGGACTACTTTATTATAACAACTACAGTTATAGTTGTATCTTACAAGTGTGAATGTGCTTTCCCTATCTTCATTTTATCTTGAACTAGGGAGGGACTTGATTGAGATGTTTTCTCAGGTTAATTTCTTGGCTAAACTCAAGACCTGTTTATCTGACTGTTGCCTTTATAATAACTCTTCCTCCTGTTCTTCAAAGCCATTTCCTCTGTCCTCTAAGATAAGATCTAGTTGTGAACTCTTAGAGCAATTACTCAAAAGTGTCAGACTTCCCTCCTTGGGGTCTAGACTGGAAACAGCTAATCTAAGGAACAAGATAACTGCTCTGATTAATAGTATTTATTAGAAAGGAGGTTAAAGTTGCAACACAAGAATTTCAATAAGTACCCACTTTCAAACCAAACATATATATATATATAGGCTATTAGGGTAGACTTTTCCATTTTCCTCATGCTTTCTAAATAAATAACTGGATTCTTACCGTTTTTCTAAAGGAAAGGCAGTCTTCTCTCACTATTTTGATAACTGTCATTCCTATTAGTGTGAGAAATTGCTCTCACAATTTGTAAGTTCAATTGCAAATTCTCTAGCTCACTACTGCAAGCATTATCCCACTCATTACACTCTCCAGCCCAGCAAAGAGATTTATTTTACCTTATATATCCCACCCACTTTGAAACATCATACAGAGACAATCAAGTAACAAGCTTCTTCATCCCACACTTATCATTATGTTTTTGAAAGCAATTTGAAGACTTGGATATCATTTTGAGGTTTGTTCAAAACCCTCTTAACTCAGAAGGAATATAGCTTTTAAGTAGCATTCAATATTATTCCATATGATCTGTATATTAATTATCTCACTTAATCATTTCCATCCATCTAAATCCAGATATTTTTAAAACATCTGATATAGTACACTGCATTTTCTGTTTGACAATTTTGGATTTTCCTCAGTTCATGGTTTGCTTTGCATTCATTCCATGTTCTAATTGTATATAAAACAAGGAACCTTTCTTTCAGTCACATCAAGGTAGTAATCACCAGAAGGACTTCCCTATTTTGCTCTATATAACCATGCTATGTAGCACATGCTAGAGAACTAGTCATTATATGTGTCACATCTGAGGTATAAGTAAAGTTATAGTTGCAAAGAAAGGATGAAGACAATGAGTTTTAACAGAAAATTAATATCTACCATAATACAAGAAGTCTCAGTTTCATGGATCAAATATGGAAGAATGGTTCTCCAAAGTCTGTGAGTCTTAGCAGTGGGGATTGCTAGAGTAATTTTTCCAGAAAGTCTAGACAGCCTTTTTCAAACTTGGTAGCCCTCCAGATTGTACTATATCTCCAATGAATCTCAGACCACCATGTCATTTATAGAGATAATAGGAGGTGTTATACAACATATATGGAGAGCTTCAGGTGGAAGCAAGCTGGACATCAGCAATGCAGCAAGGAAGCTATTCCCATTGTTATATTTGACTACAAGTGACAGCCACTTAAACAGGTCCTTTCTCCCTCTTTCAAAATAAACCACAAGAGGGTAAGAGTAGAGTTCTCCCAGGTATCTAAAGCCTCTCCAAAATATCTCTTTTTTAAGTCAGCACAAAACATAGCAAATATTGAAAGTGGAAATTCTACTGGAAAATAATAGGAGAAAGAAAAAGTTTGAAGAGATCCAGGGTTTCTTTCTTTCTTCCCAATGTTTGGAACAAGACTATGACTTGAGTCAGATCTCATACATCAAGAATGAAGAAGGCAGCAATTTTGATTGGGTAAAGCAGGAACAATTTTAAGATGTGTGGATCTGAACTCCCAGAATTCCTCAGCCAGATGTGAATTCTGGGAGTTGGAAGTCCACACATCTTAAAATTGCCAAGTTTGGACACACCTCAGGGTTATGCCACAGTTATAATTTTTTATTATGTTTTATTAGTAGGTCCCACAAGAAGGATTCTATCCTCGACTGGCATGCATATAATACCATATATATACATATATATATTCAGTTTGGATCATTTTATATTTGATATTCCATATAGAAAAAGGAGGGAAGATATGCTGTATTAAAGATGGTCAGATTAATATTAGCTTTCTTGCCTCATTTTCTAAAGACATCCAGCTGTTTTCAAGCTGTCACGTCATGATCTCGTTCTTTCTTGGTTCATAATGACTCCAAGAGGACTCTTTTCCCTGCCTCCTTTCCATCAATGACTTTATAAGGGGCAGCCAGCCATAAGCAAAAGATTTGTGGCTTACAGATGAAGGGAGATTAATTTGGGTCTTTTCCAAAGATGAAGCTGTCAGTGTAAAACTAAATCTCCACTCCATGATGACTCAAGCACTAATTAGATTAGCATCTTTGCTGAGCATTGCCCAGGCACACCACAAAGTCAGCATGTAACTCTTGAGGAAAAAAATGCAGCTGCTTGAGGGGTGTTCAGCATTAAGATGCACTTGCAGATGCTATATTTTATCATCATCTCTTCTTCTCATAGCCCCCCTTTAAAAAATAAAGACCCCACCCATTCCCATGTAAGCCCTTATGGCTTGAAAACAAGGCTGTTCATATATTCCTGCCCCTATCCTATGATCACTCTTGAAGAGTTTGCATTGGAAGTCCTTCCATGGTTAGGGGCATTAAGTACTACCCAGGAATGTGTCATTTCAATAACAGCCCTTTGACTCTGGAATGCCCCCACTTAGTTACATACATCTGGATTAATTTGTGTTTTTAGCACCAGGACAAGGCAAAGACATCTTCCACCAAGGCTTTTAATATCATTAACATATCATAGCACCATTAAATGTTAATGGTGCTATGATATGTTAATCTGTCTTGTTCCTTTTACTCTGTTATTATTTTGTTGTTTTTCCATGAATTTTATCTTACACAGTTGATATAACATTTTAATTTAGTTATAACCAAATGCTTTATCCAAATTTTAGTGTAATTTGTCTCAAGACTTCTTTTTTACTGGAAGCAGTACAAATGTTTTAAATAAAAAATATAGGTGGTCAACATTTAGCAATCACAATTGGGACTGACATCTTGGTTATTAAGTGAAGCAGTCACTAAGTGAAATCACAGCTGTGTGTACAAGTTGTCCATTGAATTTATAATGGTGAAACTCAGGCACAACCATTTATTATTTTTAATTATTTAAATTCATTAGCCACCCAACTCCAATAGACTCTGGGCAGCATATAAAACTAGACATAAAATTATGTGTTTAAAAGGTAAAGGAGACTCTGCCAGTCGTGACTGACTCTAGGGTGCGGTGCTCATCCCCGTTTCCAAGCCTAAGAGCCAGTGTTCATCCTAGGATGGCTCCGTGATCATGTGGCTGGCATGACTAGGCGCCTAAGGCGCATGGACACTGTTACCTTCCCACCGGAAGGGGCAGTACCTATCCATCTATTCGTGCTCACACGCTTTCGAACCACTAGGTGGGCGGGAGCTGGGGCGGAACAGCAGGAACTCGCCCTGCTGCGTGGCAATGCTGGTCGCGATCTCGGGCCGCCAACCTTCCAGCCAGCAAGCCGAGCTCTTAACCACATGTAAATTCACACAGAGGGAAAAAACATTGAGAAATGTTGGCCATGTGATTCCAAGCAGACTAACCAGAGATTTTAAAATACAATAAACATCCTTTAGTCAAGGACTTTTGACAGCAGAAACAAGATGACTTCCAGAGGAAGAAACTGTGAACTGATGATGGATTCCCAAAAAGCAGAGCCAACAACCACAAGAGAGGAAAAGAGCTGGCAAGTAGACTGGCTCTGAATATCTCTGGTTAAAGGAGAGGGACAGAGATTGCCCACAATTGCTCCAGACAGCTGTTCCTTGTGAACTGACTGTAAGTCATGATGTCCAAAATATTTTGAGCACTGGGTGTTGAGGAAATAGCCATCTTGCTCAAACCATGATTGGCATCTTTGTAAAGACAAAGATTTACATACTTCCTTTCTAATTGCATTTGGAAATTGATTGTAAACTGCTTTTCAGATATTAAAAACACACAACGCACTATGCCCCTAAAGGAAATAAATTACATACTATCTCAATGCAATGGCATAGTTTTATTTTGATTAAAAGTTTTTAAAATAATATAAAAACTAATTAAAATTAATATAGAATAAAGAAGGGAGGGGAAAAGAGAGATAAAAGTGCAGAAGAGAAAAGAATAAAAAGCAACAGAAAGAAACTTACAATTTCCTTTGCAGCAAACTTATGTTTATAAAGTTATCCCTTATTCTATGATTGCAAAAAACCCTCTCTTTTTCCTATTATCCATTTTCTTTTCTAATCATCAAAACCACAAGTCATAAGTGCATTTTTTTCTGTTTCAAGCAAAAAGTCTATTAAGGGTATCCAGTCAGCCATAAATGTAGATATTGTCTTTAATCATTGCAGTTAGTTTAGCCATCTCTGCAAGTTCCATCATCTTCACCAACCATGCAATAGCCTAGTTTAAACAACATGCTAAGATAATAGCTGGGCTCCAGCAAGCCACTGAGCCATGAGCTATTCTTTCCCATTTTACCCTAGTCAGTGCATTGTGCAAACTCAGCCAATCAATTAAACTACTGGGGTAGAGCTTGAATCTAGCACAGGATGAGACTTCTACTGAATCTAAGATTTGTTTTAGTGAATGAAAAATGGGACTATTTGCACTGTGGAAATGGTACTGATAAATAATGAGGAATTGCTACTTAATTTTTACCTTGATTCTTCACAGATTTTTCATCTCATCCCTTCTTGGATGAGGTCCCACCAACCCCTTTTCTATCCTTCATTAGAGGGACAGAGAAATGGCAACAGGACCCCTCCCCAGTCTGACAATATGATGTTATTTTATTCCAGGTCAGCCACTCCCCAAATCTGCTCAAAACAGAGCTTTTGTACACTTTGTCTAAACAACAGGATTATAGTCAGACAGTCTACAGTCCCAGGCAGACAGGGAACCTAGTAGTTATAAGCCAGAGAGATACTATTTTTCCCTTACGAGAAAAAGGGCGGAACCCACCATGCTGTTTGCAGTATCTAGGCTCTCCCTTGGAGTCACCCAGTTTTTTTCTCAGAAATAAAAGGAACCTCTGAAGAAAAAAAGTAATCCACAATGGCTACTAAAGGATTTTAGAGGCCAGGAGAGGATCAGGGCTCTTTCAGGTCTAATGTTAAGCTGGAAACCCCAAACTGCAGGAAAAGATCCAACACAAATATTTGAGAAACCAAAGTTACATAGGAGAGGGAGAAGAGAGAGAATATGTTATCTCTGCATCCATGATGTGTTAAGCTCTCAAGTTTCTGGCAATCATAAGTTTCAGTCACAGCAGATAAATTTCAGGGAAGCATCAGAAAATTGAGGGGGGGATTATTGGGATCAAAACATAACTCTCAATCCAAATAGAACCCTAGTTATCAGATATGGACCTTTCCAGGTGATGCTGTAGCCTCCCTCCCTAATTTTTATAATCGTAAATCTTAAAACATTAACCTCTCTCTGTTCCAGCCAGAAGATAGTTCATGTTCTCATGTATGAAAGTTGCAGATGATAAGAAAATACTTGGGAGTGGGATCTTGGCAGGAGGAAAAAGTACTTTAGCACTTGGCAGCTGCAAATCTTATGAAGGAGAAAGGTCCAAAGGAAAAAAAGATGATACTCTTCTGACATAAAAAGAATATCTATAATATTTGTCAAAGATCAAAAAAGTGAAAAAGTGACTTTGGTTAATGATATGACAATGAGGGGAATCAGTCCAGAGTCTGTATTTGTATCAAAGTTGTGTTCTGGGGGATGGGGAAGAGAGAATAACATTTCCCTGGTAACTCATTTGCATGGAAAGAAAAAGTTATTTCTTGCAAAGGCTGAACTAACTGGGAAGGCTGCAATCTGGTTCCCCTGCCAAGCATTAGCAAAGACCTCTGCATTCCCTGTGCAAAATCAGCAATGCCTAGAAAAAACTGATAGGATGCTGGATTCTGAATACACAGTTTGTTGGGAAGGTTGCCCTTCAAAGTCCTCTCTTCCCCACTTTTTCTCACCAGGTTGATTCATTCATGCATTGAATGTGTAAGAAAGCAAAACTGTGGAGCACAGCAGCCCAAGTCTCCTAGGACTGCCAAATGTGAGTTGCTTTTTAATCAGGAACTCAATAGTGGGCACATTAGGGTATGTCTGCTGACCTTTCCCCTCTAGCTTTGCTTCCAGGCGAGGCAAAATAATTCTGGTGACACACAAGCAAGTCTGCATTCTTGTGTTCTACTCTCATCCCACCCAATTCCACCAATAGGCATTTTGGGGTGGAGGGAGATTAATCTATTTTTGTTTCTAGACAATTTCCTCTGTTGCTCCAGAGCTGGCCCCAGCCACCACATAACATCAGAGCAAGTCAAGGTGGAGACCGCTCTTTCCAGTTTAGGGCTGGGGAAGCAGAGAGGAAGAGTGAGAAAATAGGCAGATTGCCAGAATACAGATCTGTATCCCATACATACATCCAACATATACATTGGATTTATAATTGCAAGAAGCAAGAAATGAGGAACAGCAGCACCCATTTGGCAAGTCTTAGGGTCTTCACCAAGCCATAAGACTCTTCAACAGAGAATGAATTCCATCTGAACATTGTGGAGACAATCTGAGAACACACCTGCAATCAGAGACTCCTATCAAGCAAAGACAAAGCTAAATGATACAGGTGTACATCTAACAGTAGCACAAAACCCCAAAAATGTATGTTTCCTTCCTTTTCCTCCCCCCTTCCCCTCTGTGTCAAAGAACCCCACATTTTAGCACATATCACCTGGCCTTTGCTTCTTACTCAGGAAAACTGTCTCCTGCTTTCTCCCTGCTTCCCAACTTACAGTTTGCAACAAAAGCAGGTTGCAGCACAAAGTAAAGATAACCTAAATTTACTCTTTGTTGAGTAACCTCAACTAGTTATAATGTGGCAGAAGAGAAAAGCTCATAGCCAATCCACAGAACTGACTTGTTCCTTTCCACTCTCCAGAATTAATAGACTCAGCCTGAATCCAATTACAGAAGCCAATTATATGAATATATCTCATAATTACTAGAAGCACCACCAGTACAGGAAGAGGAGGTTGTTTCTAAAGGAGATGCCCATGAACCTCGTTACATGCTGTATCCTAGGATGGAGTGCAATAGCCTAACGGTTAAAATGTTGGTAAAGATGCTGGACTTGTCAGCCAGAAGGTAGGCAGCCCAAGTTCGAGACCCAGACGCTACGTAATGGGGTGAGTTCAAGTTAGTCTCCCCAGCTCCTGTCAACCTGGCAGTTTGAAAGCATGTAAAAATGCAAGTAAATAGGTACCACCTTGGTGGGAAGGTAACAGCATCCGTGCACCTCAGCATATAGTCATGCCAGCCACATGACCATGGAAGTGTCTTTGGACGAATGCTGGTTCTTCAGCTAAGAAATGGAGATGAGCACCACCCCCTAGAGTCAGACACAACTGAAAGGGGAAAGCTTTACCTTTACCCCTCCTAGCATACTTGCATTTTAACTTTCTCCATGAACTCAGATGTTATTTGAGAACTTACCTTAGGTTCTCCATGAAAATATCAACTCCCTTGAAAAATTACTTGCCTTCTATAATTAATCACCCCTGATATATACAATCTATAAAGGCAACCATGAAACTTAAACTGTCTTGATAGTAATCTAGAATATATCTAGACATTTACAGTGAAATGCACAAGAGTTCCACATGTCAGTATGGAAATTCTTTGAAGAGCAATATGAAAACCATTACCTACCATTAAGAAATACGATATTCTATTTCCACCAGCCCCTCTTCCTAGCTAGTTCATATCTGGAGGCACAACATTCCATGTAAACCAGATGTTTTGAACTACAATTTGCATCATCTTTGATCACTGGGCACATTAGCCAAGAACTGATGGAAGTTATTTTCCAAAATATGTGAAGGATATTATGTTGAGAAAGGCTGAATGACCTCATATAGGAAAAACAATTCACATCAAAATGCCAAAAAAAAATATAACTCATTCTTAGATTTTTCTTCTTCTTCTCTTTCCCCTTATATCAGTTTAAAGGGGTAAATTTGCAAATGTCTTAGTAAAATCATTCTGACAGAATG
>JANHZU010003161.1:24982-40467 GCA_032468055.1 Acrochordus granulatus | reverse complement strand
AAAGATTGATTCTTGTGGGTGGAAAAATCAAAGGTCTGCTTGAGATGATTCATTTGAATGGCTCAAGCAGGACTGTACTGAGCCAATTTTGAAAGAAATCCATCACTAAGAATTAAGTTGAGCTGTTGTGATCAATGCTACTGATTACACTGCCAAAACTGCTAGCTTAGTGGAAAAGCCACCTACTGGCTTCACTATTGCACTACTGCTGGATCTGACCTCAATCTTTCCCTCTCATTCCTTTCTAAGCCAATGCAGGCAGAATACTAAACTAGTGACTGTCTTACTAGATAACCTCCAGCAGCAGAAAAATGTTCAATTTTGTACTGCAATGCTTGCACTGGCTTCTACAATATATGAAAGTTTATGCAAAGCATGACCCTACTCTTCAAAGCAGGACATTTGGGTCCTATTTATGTCATCTGAATGTCCACATATTAAGTCAATGGCTACTGCAACTGGGCTACAAAAATCTGTACAACCACTAGATAGCACCCAAGATACTGCTGTATCGCTTTGGTGTTTTTGCAGTCCAGATCTGACAGCCTGAATTAAGCCAGAATGTTTTAAAAATTATTATTGAACATGCCTTAGTACCCTGATAAATATCTCAATCTATAAAGATAGGTTCATTCATTGCACGAAATGAACCCCCCAAATTATGAATCAATATTGTATGTGAATCAGGCAAATATGCAAATATTTGCATATTTCATCCAAATATGCAAATCATATCATCCAAATATGCAAATAGCATGGGTGAGCGCCTAACCAGTACACCAAAATAATTATACAGATAGTGCTCATGTAGTGACCACAACTGGAACCAGCAACTTGGTCATTAAGCAAAGTAGCTGCTAAATGAAACTGAGCGTGCTTATGATCTTACTTTATAATACTTTATAGACCTACAAAGATCATAAACGTGAGGACTGGTCATAGTTACACGTTTATCACTATGGTAACTGCGAATGGACCCTAAACAAGGCAGTTCCTATGAGGACTACGTGTACATTCTCATCTTACAGAATCACATAATTGGAAAAGATATTAGAAGTCATGCAGTCCAATCTCATTCTTTGTATGATTCACTACATCTTTTCTGACAGATGACGATCCAGATCGCAAAGGAAACTCACCACAAACGTCGGCCCAGGACCATCGTGCATCTCCTACTGTATAACAATGCTAAGAAATTACTCTGGCTTCAGGAGTAAGTCACCTTGCTTCGCCAGGGTAAGGGATCGTTCATGGCTCGGGACCATTCAGACTTTGATCCCCAGACAGTCGAATTTCTGCTAGACCCGCCTGTGCACAACCAAAGGCCTGAACCATCTCCTCCCTGGTATTAGGCAGGTAGACTTCAAAATGTGACACACATAATAGACAGAATTGTCTGTTAAATGGACCAAAGGGGGAAGAAAAAGGGTTACAGTGGTCTGAAATATGACAAGTCCAAAGGAACTTGGTCTCAGTGCCAAGAAACCAAGAACTTTGTTTATCTAGGTACTAAAATAAAACAGCTATTAACAGTAGCGGTAACTGTTGAGATAATAACAGTAACATCAACAGTAAAAAAAGTGCTGAGCTGATGTGTTTTTGACAGAGCAGAGTCACGGTTTCAGCCCGACCTCAGCTCCAGAACACTTGGCTAATTACTTTGCCAGACACTTTAATCAGGAAAATGCCACTGAGCCATTGCTCAAGATTTCTCCAGCAAGCTCCCCCCTTCCTCCTCAGCCCTGGCACGTTTGCTTTATTATCTTCAGAGAGCTCAGGCCCAACTGATTTAATGTTGCGCTCTGACCAAGGACACACAGCGGTCCTCTGGCTTCGGTGGGGCAGGACGGGGGAAACAGGAGGCGAGAAGCTCCTTTAGGCAGATACCCGTCCTACTTCTCCCCGGGGCTGCTCTAAAAGGCCTTCAGAGTTGAGCTCTCCCCTTCGTTAAATAAACAGAGCATTGAACATGATTGTTAGATGAGCTAAGAAATGTTATTTAAGTTCACCCCAATGAAAAGATCCGCACTTCTTGTGGGTGATGAGCAGAAACCTAGTATGGGGTGAGACAGGATATGATTTTAGGAAGGACTAGAAACATGCCCTGTTCTTTCTTCGCTTCTTAGCCCTGACTTATGGGTGCTACTAAGAGATCTCTGAGTAACACAAAGCAGCTGGGTCTACCTGTCATCTCAATTTCTTATTATGCCTACGACCTTGAGGGAAATTGCTAGTAATGTCAAGAGTATTGTAGGAAATTTAAATAACCTGGCTTTACTAGGATTTTCTCTGCAAGGAGAGCAAGGAATTAATCTGCATTGGGCTCGCACAGGGCATTGTAGCCAGATGCTCACATGGGGCATTGTAGCCAGATCGACAAAGAACAATGTGGCATTCTTTCTTTCTAGGGTAGGAAGGGGGGGACCTTTGACTTTCCAGAAATTGCTGGATCTTGGTAGTTCATCCAATATGGCCAGTGGTTGGGAATTCTGGATCTTCTACATCAGCAATTCTGGAGAGTCGTAGATTTTCTGTCCTTAGTGCAGAATCGCACTGTCTTAACTATTCACATATTTTATTTCCCACAGCTTTTGCCTAGTACAGCAAGCAAAAGCATAGCACAATGCAAGTATTTGAGCTAACCCTTCCTTACTTTCTCAGGGTCTATTTGCTCGAGTCACAATTGAGCGGCTACCAGATATGTGTTGAGAAAGAGATAATTTGTTGCATGTTTAGTTCTACAACCTAAAAAACACAACTTAAGAATGGGATTGGCAGGAAAGGTAAGTTGGAATCCATTGCTAGATTTCTGAATAGTTTGCTATAAATCAGCAAGAGATTCTGATTTTCAATGATTTAACAGTAACAGCAGAGGAACTGTTAAAAATAATTCAAGGCTTCTGAAATTATTTCAATTTGATGGATTAAAAAAAAGATATGCATTTTTGAAAGAATTCTGGAGCCAAAAAGTAATTGGCTGAATATATTGTCAAAGGCACTAATACTATTTATATTCTGAGTTTCTGCATTGCATCAAAACATGGCTTGTTTTGAGTGTACTGATTGAATAGGCCATAGTTATCGGGCTTACATGTAACTCTAATCTATAAAACCTGTATTACAAACAGATGATGGGAATCACAAGTCATATGAAAATCAAGCAAAGTGTGTAATCTACCATTGTAATTATATAAATTAATTCCCTGGCTTGGATCAATAGTCTGGGTTCTTGTACACAATCAAAGTAGATCTTGCAAGCCTCACTACCACTGGCAAAAAGCAGAATGAGCTGGACAAAAAACTTTTAGGGATCAGGAAACACCCAGTGATAGATACCCCATGCTAGATGCTTAGGATATCACAGTCAAGTTTCGTCTTTGCTTTCACCAAAATCTAGCATTAAGTCTATTTCACCAGTTCCTTATATCTCTGCATTTAAATTTGGGACAGATGGATTTTCCTCTCTCAACTGTGGGAGCCTGTGGCAAAGCTGGGGAAGCAATTTTTTGTCTTCTTGTCATTGCTTTCTTCCGACTTTTCTTTTAATCCGGTAACTTTCTAGGGAACTGGGACAGCTTGCTAGTGTACATATTTGATCTGACCCTGCACTGATGGTTTCTATCTTATCTTAAACTAATCAAAACAGTTCTACTTAGAAGCAAAAGTTTTTAATCTTTTTAAAACCATGCTGAAAGAAGCAAAAGACACAAGCTAGTCTGGAGCTTATGTATATCATGTCAGACCACAGTTTAGAGCAGAGATGTACAATTTCTTCTAGACTAAATCTACATTTGCCCTTTCAGTGCCACGCAGAGGCCTGGTCCAAAAGAAAAATAAAATCCAGGAAAATAAAAAAGGAAGTGGATGGACTATCCACTATCAAAATAGTGGAAATTTTTTGTTGTATATGCAAAGGGACAAAATACTGCTTGCTTTATAATATGCCAAATGATTTAAACATCTTACCTTTTCTAATCATGGATCTGCAAAGCACCCTATATTGGCAATATAATCATTGTTCATTCACCTATACCATTAGTATCTGCATGATAGGATAGAAAGTATTTCAAATATAAAATGGGGTAAATTAAATCAAACCTGATTGTTGATTTCTTCATTTTTAATCCCATTGCTGTTGTTACACACATCAGCATCTCCTCTTCTACTTTGATAGTTTCTCAGGCTTAAATCCATTGCCCTGGGTACTTGTCCTAATCCTGCACTTTAGGTTAATCATCACTCTCATTTAGGATTCTGGTCCTCACACACACACAAAAAAAACAGTTTTGCAGATGAAATTCAGACTGGCTTTTGGCAACAATTCCAAGAGCTTTTCTGACTGGGCACCCAACAATTTTGTAATTTAAGTAATTAACTCTCACAGTGATCTAAAGAAAAAAAGACTTAATCATAAGGAAGGCCTGGGGAGTCACAGTTGGAAAGAAAGTTCAGGATGCCTATGCAACTTTCATATTCAGTGGCACAGTAGAACACAAAAGGATGGGAGGGCGGTTGCATTTTCCTACTGAGATTTCAATTTGGGGTAAATCTAATGTCACTATTAGGTTTGCACGAGAGAGGAAAATGCTCAAAGAAGAAATGCAAAGGAATAATTGGAGCATTTAAGCAACTTCAGGAATTCTTAGTTCTGAATTCACAAAATCTGTTTCACCTTTGTAATGAAGCAGAGGAGATCTTTCTCAATTCTACACCTAAGTTCCAAACCACTCCATGAAATGGGATACTTGACAGAGAAGCTGAAAATGTACCTGTCCAATTCTGTAACTCTTGTTGGCAGTGCATTCTCAAGTGCACTTTTGCTCCTACTTATCATTCTAGTAGAGTCTTTTACTGCTTCTCTAGAACTTAGCCACTTGAACAATTTGGGTCAGAAGATAGGAAAATAACAGCAGTGATGGTCAGCTGTGCTGCATCTGCTGGCTCTGCTCCCTGGAATGTGTCCAAACTGCTTGAGGAGAAACCCTCCTGAAACAGAGAGAGTCTGCATCCTCTTGCAACTTCTTTTTCATCTACAGCAATCTATGCAAGCCAATGTATCACTCTAAGCCAGTGTTCCTCAATCTGGGCAGCTTGAAGATGTGTGAACTTCATCTCCCAGAATTCCCCAGCCAGTTTGCAACACATCTTCAAGCTTCCAAGATTAAGAAACCCTGCTTTAAGCCATAATGAATGGTTTTGGCTTAATTAAATGTGTCAGCTTAGTCGTGAAGTTGGTGAACCTGAGTTTATAATTTAGCGTGGAATCTGAACCCAGCCATTTTGTTATCTGTATGAATTTCCATTCATTTCCAGTGACTCTTGTTCACATTTATAATCTAACTTTTATTGTCAAGATGTCTTTTTATAGGAAGAACTTCCAGCGGAATCAATTTATTGGGCAAAAACTAATTATCATTCTCATTTATGATGCTTGGGCTACATATTTTATTTCAGTACTGAACATCTTTCTCAGGGAACTCTTGAATAAGTCACACCTTACAAGGGTCACATACCTCTAAGTTATATCTCAGACATAATATATCAGTCTAACCTTGGGTTTATCTATAAGTATCACATTCATTGCTCCATTCTGCTTTTGAAATTGTTTTCCTTTAAATGGCATCAAAAAGGAAGCTAGAGTATTGCAAGGCAAGGAATGATCTTTATTTTCAAGGATTCCACATAAAAAATAGCAGTAAAAGTGTTGAGTAGCTAGAGTCTGCCTATCTAGAAAAAAATAAATCAGTAATTGGTAATAAGTATGATGAATTGCAGGAAGCAACTTCAGCAATTTGCTTTCTGGTAAATGGGTGTGTCATGGGTGTTCATTATCTCTGGGGTAGGCATTTGTGAATAATTACTTTCCTATGACAACTCTTTTTTTGAGCAATAAAAATGGTCTCAAAATTTCCAATGACCCTGTTGGTCCAAAAGTGTTTGGAGACACTTACACTAATCCACAGTCAAACTAGCTACATTATCATCTAGCATAATGCATGAAGCCATTTTATTTCTGTATGTGTGAAATGACTACTTTTAAGTAATATACCTCTTCACCATGCATATGTACTATTTTACAAACTTCTTTCAAAAATTTTATTAACATTATCATAATATAAAATACAGATTAAAATAAAGATGATGAGAAAATGGGGAAGGAAAAAAGAGGTAAGAAAGGTGTAGGTAAAGTAAATGCAGTAAAGTACAAAATAGAATTACAACCTCAACTTTTTACTTTACCAACTTGACAAGTACTAGCTTTTTCTATAACAGACTATAATAAACAGCAAAACCCAACATCATCTTCTTCTTCTTTACTTTCTCTGTTACTACTTTGGGTATTGAGGGAGATACAAAGTTCTGGTTCTTGAGTTCATTTTTTTCTCTCTCAAGCACAAAGTCCAGAAGTGATTTCTAAGTACTGTAGAAACAAAGCTTGTTTCCTCGAATTAAAACAGTCACTTTTATCATTTGTGCTTGTTCCATCACTTTTTTCATCCAGTCTTCTATTGTGGGGATTCATGCATCTTCCCACTTCTGTGCTTGTCGAATTCTTGCTGCAGTGAACATACACAATAACAAAGTTCCACATCTTTTTACCAACTCTTTATCTAGTAATATTTTACAAACTTTTAATGGACTCTCTCTGGTATCTTTAAAAGTCAGAAGGAATTTTTGCAGATGCAGTTTGTCATGTACAGAAGAGAAAAGTGTGTTTCCTAGTTTTTTTCCATAAAGTTTCAAGATGCTCTTCTGCATCTGATACCCCTCCAAAAACTATTATTACATGGAGCCTTTCCCTCTTCACCATCTGTTATGTGAGGTCAAGAAATTACATAATCATAATGGAAAAAAGAGAATCATGTTGAATCACTTTCAAAGGCTGAGTGTTTTGAAAGTGGCTTGGAATATGTTGTAATCTTATCTAATTTGTGTTTGACATGGGTGCAACAGTGGTTATGGTCACTACCTAAGCAACCGCTAGAGGGCGGCAATAACCTCTCTATTGCCTCCACGTGCGGCTTCCGACTCCTGCATTTTCTCTCTCGTTTATTTCAAGTCCTATGTCAAATTATTTTGTGTTTCTACAAAAAAAATAACTCATTTAAAGTAAAAGGGGTAAAGAAATAAAAGCGTTTGCCCTAGTCACCCAACTATCTTTGATAAAGCCTCCTTAAAAGTGCAACATCGTTTTCAAAGAAATGGCAAAAGAAAATAGCAAAGTCAAGCTCTTGCTAAAATGATGGATAAACAGCTGAAATTCCATCTAGATAAGAGTATTTTCTCAAGCAGTGATAGAAGATCAAGCAATCCCAGAAGGAATAAAGCTGCAGGAATAATCACGTGCTAAAGGGGTGGGGAGGAGATGTTCCCCCAGAGAATTTACTAAGAGGCCTATCACCATGGAAAAACTCCAGGAGACCAGTTAAGGGTTGCCACATGGCCCAAGACTAAAACATCTGCCTTGGTTATTAAGGAACAGCCTGGAGATCAGGAACCCTTTATTTTAGTTATCATGGCATGTAACTTCTTTCCCCCAATCTCTCCAGATGTGGTAAGATAGCAACTCACCAAATTCTCAGCCAGCAGGACCATTGACTGCACTCAAGATTAACTAATCCAGCTAGGAGGTCCCTAGATTGGGGAAAGTTGGCATAAAAGCACGAAGAGCAATAGTTTTAATGGTTTTAGAGTAGCAGCAAAAACAATATCAGAAGAGTGGAGTTGGCATTTTTTATCACTATCCTTCCCACCATAAGATTTCATAACAACGCCTCAACAGTGCCATTAAAAAGATCTCATTATAAGTTATAACATATTAATTTTTATTAATTCAGCAAGCTGAAGTTCTATTACAAGGGAAAAAGATGGGACACAACTATTTTATGTTCAGTAGAGTTAATATAAAGTTCAATAGGGTTAATATAAAGACTTTATATAAAGTGCTATAAACTTTAGTAAACAGAATGACCATTGCATAAGTTGGACTCATACAATGTGCTAAGTCAAAATCAAATTATCATTATGTCTTAGTACACTGTGTGAACAGAGCCATAAGTCTCACAACGTGTTTTGAAACTGAGGAACTTTAGGGCTACACAGAACTTCAAGATACCTGTGCACTATTGTGTCTTCTGGACTCACCCAACCATCATTGCACCAATGCAAACTTCAACAATAGCCAGGTGATGCTATGAAGAAGCTGTAATTTAGTCATGCAGAAAAGACTTTCATGTGTGCTATAGAGATTGTCAAAAGTGTTTATCCATCTTTACTGCATGATATCAAAACACCACCAGCTTTGTGAAAAGCCAAGGCATATAAGCATTATTTATACATTTTGAGTTAATTACTGAGCTTCAAATTCATTTAAAGCTGGGTACTTAGTATTTGAAGTCTATGGTGATATAAGAGAGTGGGGATGTTTCCAGGTGAAATTAAATATACTTTCCCCCATTTGTAGCAGTGTTTTACCGAGGAGACCTGCCAATATCATATTTTATTTGCAGCCCTCCCATGTTTTCTCATTTCCTCAGTGAAAATCCATCGAGGAAGAAGATAGTTTCTTCTGCCTTTGATAGGTCCCGTTAGGGGTCCTCTGTCTAGACACACTTGCTAACATCTCTTCTCTGTCAGCTTCACAGTGGTATCAGAAAATACCAGCCTAGAGCACCAAAAGTTAGAATCCAGGAGAACCAGGCTGATGGGAACATCTTAAGAACTGCATGTTCCAAGCAATCTAGGACAGGAGTCTAAGATTGCCATTATATGTTCCTTCTGTTATTTGTCACTGTGCAATTTTAAGTGTATGTTGAACTTGAAGGATCATGTGAATTCGAGACTATATCATGGTCACTTTGGGGAGGAAGTTGGAGTGTGCTCCATCTGATGGAGCATAAAACTGGAAATGTTGTCTTCTAAACAATTTTATTCTTTTAAGTAGAATATAGGTTTCAGTATGGCTAGCTTGAATAACAAAAGGAGTGTTTTACTAGTTGCTGTGGTCAGAGGGGTCCAGGGTAGAGGGTGACAGGAGTGACTAAAAGGGCGTTGGGTGGAAGTAGACAAACCACCTGGCTAAGATAACAATTTCTAAGAAGAAGCTCTTTTACAAAGAAACACCCCAACCAGCTGAAATTTACATAAGAAGCGTCGAAACTTTAGGGTGTATGACACATATAACCAATAATTGCTATATGTTATGCAGATATAGTTGGAGGGGGGAAATTGGGAGTGTGTGTCTGTTATCTTTAGGTATAAAAGACACTGAAAATCTGTGTTTGGGGCTCCGGCTACTTTTAAAAGTCCTTTCGTTGCGGTACCTCAATAAAAGTATCTTTAAGATCCACATCTTGTGTTTGGTTGTCTTTTGGCTTTGACACCAAGATGACAACCAATTTGGGACAACATATTTGAATAAAATCAAGTCGATTCTTGCAACTTATGTCTGAAGATTGGACGATGTGGCATAGTTCAGTCTGGCAACAGCCAAGTTCTCATCCTCCCTGTTTCTTTCCCTTCCCTTCTTAGTTTTCTTTTTCCACATATGAAACAGATGTGAGAGTGAAACAGGAAAGAATTCCAGCTGAAGCAGCTCCAGAACAAAAATACACACATAAAATCTCTTTAAAGACTGTGACATGAAGTGTGAAAAGCAAGACGTGTTGTCAGGGTGGACCGAGCTGTTTTTCCAAAGGCCTTGTGAGGCTTTTTTATCAATTCTCTGGATGACCACCAGACAGTAGAGTGGTGGAGGGGAACATGGGCTGTATCAGAGTCAAGGTGCTGCTGACAGGGAACAGCAGGACCTTTTCTACGAAATGACTGGACTTTCCACAACTAGAACTCCACTTTCATGTGAAACGGTTAACTTCCTGCCCTGATGATAATGTCCTGGACTACAGCTCCCATCACCCAACTTCAGCTAAGTGACCTGGGGCAATGGAAGTTGTAGATCCAGTTTGGTGAAGGCTGGCATACAGTTAAACCGATCTGAGATCAGGACTAGATTTGCTGGGCAGCTGCTCAGAAATGGGGAACTGCAACCTCCAATGTTACTGAACTACAGCTGTGATTACGTCGCTTCTGAACAGGCACCCTTGCAAGGAAGAGAAAAAAAGCTTTCTAAGGAAGGAAAAAAAGGACTGTTACCTAAAGCAGAATAGATAATTTGCAAATTATATTTACAAATTAAATCCAATGAAATGTGTTGCTGCCCCTAAAGATGGGAGCCCAGGGCTTCATTTAGTTCCCTCCCTGATGATGTTCTGCAGTCATCAAAAACCTGGCTGCTCTCTCAGGTCTTTGGATATGATCTCTGTGGAACATGATCGAGTGCTATTTAGTTTGCCTGGTCTCTTCAGTTCTTCTTTCTTCTTTTCCTATTTTAAGTATAAGCCACCCTGAATCATTCTGGAGTTAAGTGGCTTCCAAATCTACTAAATAAACACATTTGCTGTTCAAATGTCCATATTTATGTCTTGATTTATTTATTACATTTATATCCCACCAGACCTTGCAACTCGTGGCAGTGATAAGGTGCAACGATTAGAATGTTCCCTATAAAATGTAAATCAATCAAGGAATTAGGATCATAAATATATCTCTCTCAAAAAGCAAACTATGCAGCACAGAAGTTCTGAGATTTTCAACAGCTTCTTTCAATGAAGCGGTTTCTCTGTTATACAGATGTAAGGATTGGGAAACGCTACAGTTTGCATTCCTTCCTGCCTTGTAGCTGCTAAGGCTCAGAGCCTTTGTTAGGAAGGAAGTGGAAACATACAGTTATCACACAACTCGAAGTTTTTGTTCCTTCTCTTCCACCAACAAATCTTGCAGGTGCTGAAATGTTAATCTGACAAATCCTAGTGGAATTACTTTGTCACAACCAATTTGAAAGCCAAGAAGGAGGGGGAATGAATCACCTGCAAATATTGGGAGAGAGGTAGGCAGAGTTGAACAAGGGGATTGGAACAGAGTAGGTCACCTCTAGGGCCTGGGAACGGAAGAAAATGCCTGCCTTGCCAAATAGGCCTCCAATTCAGGCTACCCTGGACCCGTCACTGCTTCTGCCTCTACAGAGCACAAGGGAAGCAGGCAGACCTGTTTGCCTCATTCTTGGATGGTGTCCAGCAGCAACAGCCCCATTCACAAAGAACTGGGAACAAAACCACGAGAAGGCACAACCCTGGGAACAAGAGCTCTTGGGCAGGACAGAAAAAAAGTCCATCAGCAGCAGGAGATAAGGCAATAAGGAGAGAAGCGAGAACAACTGGATATCTAACCGGGAGATCAGAGTGGCCCTTTTAATAATACAAGGACATACGCAGGACCGAAGAATGTATCAGGATCACCGTGGAAGGGCTTTGCCAAGGCAAGGCAGAGAAGGGGGCAGAATGCAGGGATTAAAGCTAAGAGCCAAAAGGAAGCTCACTATCCAGGGGAGAGAGAGACCCTACCAGTGATTGCTTATTTTTCTTGGAGAAAAGAAAAGACCCTCGTATTTTAATATTAGGCCTGCCAGGCTGAAATTTAACATGGGTTGTTTCTGGTTTTAAAATTAGATGGGTGGTCAGTGCTCACTTGCCACATTTCTATCTGTCAGCATGGGGTGAAATTCTCAAAAGTGAAATAGATAGCTACTCAAACTTCAATTATTGAGGGCAAGTGTAGTTGAGGGCAGGTGTGGAAGAGTATTCTATTTAGAGTTATTTGGGTAAGATCATCTACATCCAGGCTGCAAAGACCTAGATGAGCACTACATGACCTCAGAGAAGAAAAGTTTTCTGTATCTTTTTGCTGGAACCTTTTGACCATCCAAAAGATTTTTGCAAACTTGGTACAATATGCTTATTTAATTCTACCAAGAGGCATATAATCTGGAGAAAATTGATATTTTGGAATTAATTGTGCTGTTTCACTGATTGCACAAAGGACATGATATTTGTGACCCACTCAGGGGCTCATCCATTCTGGCTGAACCAGAGAGAGAGAGAGAGAGAATTTTAATCTTGGATAAACTCCAAAGGAAAGGCTGTCGCTGTAAATAAAGCATTTGTACAATTTCCTGACATGAAATCCTATTCAATCCATTATGACCAGCATTTTTATCTCACATACAAGTTGTTTAAAAAGAAAAAAAATATTTTCTAAATTTTCCAACAGGATTCTGAAAATTGCTCACAGTAAGAATTTCACTGAAATTAACTATGTTAATGTATCTGTGGTATACTAATCTGAAGGAGAAAATGTTATTGAGAAATAAATCAACTACATGTTAGAGTTCAGATCAAAAGACTGGAGAAGAATTAGCCTATTTTTTAAATCTGATGTTGAGAAATAAGGACTAAAGGTCCAGCATGTAAAATCACTTTTTGTGAAGATCTGCATGCATCAGTCTACTATTAAAAGCATAGTTGCATTGGCCAACCTAAAAATTGGTAGCCCTGCACGCACAAAACTCCTGAGGATGTCTGAAAACAAATTCCCAGAGGCAATTTCTTTATAGCTCTTAACTATAACCACCTGGATGATCTAAAACAACCATTCAGCGATGCGGAATCTAAGAAATTCATGCAGCCGTCTCAGAATTTTCTATTATTAGTGATATTAACCAAAATACAGTGTATAGGACAAGCAAGTGGATGAGACATTAAAAGTGTTGGTAAGGAAAAACTGCTGGTAATTTAAAGAAAAGGTCTGTCTCTATCTGTATTATAAATTTTTATCAGAATATCGAAAAGCTTCCTAATAGAAAAATCTGGCCATTGGACCAACTTGCAATATATTGTATCTCTGACCATTCCTGAAGATACAGGAGAGAAACAGTAAGTTATGACTGTCCCCCAGTGAAGAAATTAAACATCTTTTCCTGGCCTGGTAGAAGTGATAATTCTTGAACAGTTCAAAAGTGTCCTCAGCACATCCCTCGAAAATAGACCTGTCAATATAACTTCCACGCTTTGGACTGGAGAAAGCTGAAACAAAAGAATAATTTGTCCAAGTCTATCTTGTTATAATTATTATATAATTATATATTATATAATTATATATTATATAATTATACATTATATAATTATCTGCATTAATTAATGCAGTTAATTAAGGCTGCACCATTCCTCTCAAACTCATGCATCCCACCCCGTCAAGATCTTCCATTTGGATACCACGTGATTCACTTGCAATGCAGGTGAAAAACAATTTCTAGATCGGTGATCGGTGGTACGCTGAGCTTGGAAACGCTCATCAAATACGGCGGGAAGCCTCAGTAAATAAGATGTGAAATTTTCTAGGAATCGGTTGTGAATGGCCCAGATGCATAGGATCCTGGAAAGCCAGAGGAAATTAGTGTACAGACAATATGTCCAATAGTACTGTGACAGATGCCGTAGCTGGAAATGTTCCAGTGCAGGTGTGCAGAAGAAAAATTATTGCTGCTGTTAAAAATACGATTTGTCCTTGTAATCCCTGAGATCACTTCTCGAGGCAAGATTTCCAACATAAAAATTCTGGGTGGGCATCCTTGTGATGTTGGGGCCGTAAATCATCTGCTCTCTTGAAGAAGCGGCACATATGAGTTAGACTGAAGAGATATGCTTCTGTTATTTATGACAGCACAGATATGCCCCGATGTGTTTAAAGAGTTGAAGCAAGGATCCCCTGTTTCATAACTCATCCTTGTTCTGTTTTCATTATTCTTCTTGTTACTGAATTCATTCTTTGTTAAATACATCTTTCTGCTTAAGAGGGTCTTTCTTGCAAATCCAAAAAGAACTAAACAGTCTTAGAGAAAGAAATATTGCCATTTTTTTCTGCAAGAGTTGCCATTCTTAAAGTGTTTCTGGACCGTGGGAACCTTTCGCATCACCTCCTCTGAGAAGGCCTAACTGGGAAAAGTACACAGAGAGTGTTTCTCGACTGGGTGTGCTTATTTAAGCCCAAGTTCTGGAAAATGCCTGAACTGGCTTGCAAAGGGCCACCTGCAAGAAGAGGTCAGGCACCATTGTGCTCCTATATGGTCTTCTCCAAAATGTCCACTATTGGAACGTCTGCACAGAGCATCAGTCTTTCTCTTTAGAACTTAGAGAGCACATTTTGACACCCATTGTTGTGTCCCAGATGCATAGGAAGGTGGATGCATTGAGGACGGGGATGGAAATGAAGCAAATGGAGATTTGTAAGAGACTAAGCAGTAGCTGAAGTCCCCACACAATTATTCCCATCCCTATTTTTCCTCCAAGTCTAGTATTCTAACTCATAGTCAGGCCACTCCAAAGTATTTTGCCGACCGAGGCAAAGGACGAGATAACATTGAAATTCCAACCTCCGCTTCCATGCACCAGCCGCAGTTGAATAACTGCTAGATTGCATGTACAGTTTAGAGTTCTACATTGAACACAGAGGAAATTCTCCATTCCAAATAGATTCTAGTCAACCATGAGGAAACGGAGGAAGTATTTTTATGAATAAAAAAACCCATGCAGAATGAAAACTTGCAATCTCTGAAGGTCAGATGAAAGAAGATGCTGCAGAATGAACACCACTCTGTGAAAAATGCTTCATAGAGCAGAGGTGTCCAACCTTGGCAACCTCAAGATGTATAGCTGGCTGAGGAATTCTGGGAGTTGAAGTCCACACATCTTAAAGTTGCCAATGTTGGACACTCCTGTCATGAAGTCCTGTCGCCTTCAAACACAGTGTTAAAAACATCAGAAAGATATCTACTTTCGATGCATATATTTAGAAGCTAAATCTGAACTAGAGAAATAATTGAAATGGCTTTACTCCTTTGAACCCTCTTTCAGCTATGAAGCACTAGAATGGGATGTGCTTATACTAAAAAAAGTTATTGGTTTGATAGTATTCCTTTGCATTTTGGGTAGATCTGGGAGCAGCCATTATCAGAATGTTTGTATATTATTCCAAAAATTCAGCTTTTCCTAACTTTATACAGTGGCTGGGAACGATGGGAACTGGCGTACAATACATAAGGAAAGTCTTGCAAAATGTTGATAAAGTTAATTGTGTTAATTACCATTGCCTTATACATGATATTTTAGCAGTTATTTTGTTAAGCTATAATATACCTTATAACAAATTGCCAGCTAGGAAGAATCCAAACAAAGTCATCCAGCTCACAAGGGAATAAGCATATCTGAAACTTCATTATTTTTCACAGCTGGAGTACAACCCAGTTTATACTAAATAGATTATAAGATTTATTTTTCTGTTCATTGACATTACACTGGGCAGGGAATCCCTCCAACCCATCACTTACTTAGGTTTTTAATGCTATATAAATGTATATATCATATATAATGATATAGTTTTAATGCATTCATATATATATATATATATATATGTATATATATGTATATATATATATATTTGTTGTTCAGTCGCGCAGTTGTGTCCGACGCTTCGCGACCCCATGGACTACATTACGCCAGGCCTCCCTGTCTTGCACTGCCTCCCGGAGTCTTCCC
>JANHZU010003161.1:12703-24882 GCA_032468055.1 Acrochordus granulatus | reverse complement strand
AGTTTCAAGCCAGCTTTTGCACTCTCCTCTTTCACCCTCATCAAGAGGCTCTTTAGCTCCTCTTCACTTTCTGCCCTGAGAGTGGTATCATCTGCATATCTGAGGTTGTTGGTATTTCTCCCAGCAATCTTAATTCCAAATATATATATATATATATTTAAAATATATATCAGGTCATACCTGATGGGAGGACAAGAGTATGCAGAAAACATAAAAAAGGCCCATTACTGAAAAATCCTGCCCTATCTATAATGCCACCTTTTCTAACCTGTTATAACCTGGATAGTGTTGACTATCTGGGTGGTCACTAGGAGTCGAAAATGATTTGATGACACTTAATCAAAGAATCAATGCATAAATAACACCCAGAATCTCCCAGCTAGCTGCATGAGACCCTGAACCCCACTACTGTAAAGTCTCTCAGGATCATATTGTTAATATTCAGTGACAACCAGCAAATTTCTGAAGCATAACTGGGGGGAGGAAGTTCTGCAAGCTTAATGCATAGTTACATCCCATAAAAGTCCCTAAAACAGCCTAAAAGCTTATCCCTGCACTCTCCAGAAATATCATCAATCATGCCCTTTCTTCCTCTGAGGTCAATGTGAAAACAACTGAAGTACAGCAGCAATTACAAGAGTTGTCTGCCCCTGCCCCTGCCTCAAGGGGACTTGTTGAAAAAGGAAACATATGTCAGCCATGCATTTCATACTCCTGTCCAGTGGTTCCCGCAGGCTAAGTTGCCAAATTCATCATTGTTCTGATTAAGGAGAAAACTGCTCACCAAGTAGTACTGTAACAACTGTAGACACATAGAAAGAAATCACATTTACAAACCATTCAGAAGAGACAATAACAATCCTAGAAAGGTAACAGAAATACGAGAATAAATCCCCTCCAGCAGCTCACATTCAGATAAGCAACACCAGGACAAGCACCGAGGCAGAAAACAATACTCCAGTCAAGGAACCACCAAGGAGGAAACTATACACCAAGCAAAACCGGTAAGGCAAGCTGCTTCACGTAAACAGGCAGCAAACCCCATACTCATACATCCCCATACATGTTGCCTAGTTGGGTCGTGAAACGTCTTCAAGCAAAGAGACAAGCTCAGAAGGCACCAAGAAGTCCACTGTAAAAACTTTTAGGCCAAAACTGAAATCGCCTCACGGTAAAATGGGCGGCTCAATCAACCGATCTCCATTGCCTTCTGAACAAAACCCAGAAGCATCTGAAATATGGCACGCGTCGCCTCTGTGGAGAAAAGGAAGCAAGGCGAGAGACTTTCTCAATGGAGGTCCTCCTTGTGATGCAGCTCTCATTACTGCACTGTATCTGTTCTCCCAAGCATCATTTTGCTTGGGTTATAGCAGAACAAAACCTATGGGAAGAGGCAGAAATGGGGCTCAATAATGATGGGCAGAGTCTTGCCACCTGCATGCCCTATCTGGGCTGGTGGATGTGCCATGCCAAGAGGGAGGACAGCAGAACTGGAGGCCCCAGTCATTAACTTTGCCTATCATAGGACGACACCAAATGAGTCAGAATACAGGCGGGACAAGATGGGCAAATATGGTGGTAGCAAATACACCGGTGTGGTTGTCTGCTGACTCAAGTATGGGTGGGTCGCATTTTAAGCCAGATGTGGGCTGGTAAACTTGACTATGTGAACAACACTAGGTGGGTGTGCTGCACAGCCAAGCCGATTCCGAAACGTTTATTAGGCATCAGTGGGCCACAGCGGTCCCATGCTTTTGCAGCGTTAGAACAGCGGCGATGCCCGTCGGTATAAGAGCAAAAGAATCCCCTCGTTTCCTCCTTGCTGAAGCTTGAAAAAGCAGACAGAAATCACATGGTGGCAAAACCAGGCATTACATTCAAGACACCATCGCAATGGATTTTTAATCGATGCGCTTTCTTGTTAATTTGACAGCGTCAGTCAGAGTGTCTCGTTCCTTTGTTTTTCCATTGAGTTTAAAGCTTGGGTTGGCACAGCTTTATTTTTTCCACCTCCTGATTTAAGAAAGATAAAAGGTCTCATAAAGGCCAATGCAAACATCAACATCCTCCTGACTGCTTCTCAAAAGGCTCCTTATTTAATACACGCAATGAAATGGTTGTGTCTTTAGTACCAGCGCACCACATGAGAGGACTGCAGTGAAAGCAACCCAGCCCCTGGAGCAAGGGAGAACCTTCAGGCTGCAAAGCAAATGCTGCATAGAATGAGCGCAAGGGTTCTCTTGCTATGCAATGGTGGTCTGATGCGTGTAAGATAGTCCTTGACTTACAACCATTTATTTAGATGCTTTTTATTTATTTTGAAGTTTTAATGGCATTGAAAAAGGTGACTTTTTTCCTTATACAACCATTGCAGCATCCCCAGAGTCACATGAGCAAAATTTGGACACTCAGCAACCAGCATATATTTACAACAGCTACAGCATCCTGGAGGCATGTGATCACCATTTGCTTCCTTCCCAGACAGCTCCTGACCAGCAAAGTCAATAAAGAAAGCTGAATTTGCTTTATGACCATCATGATTGACTTAATGCCAATGACTGCTTAGTAACCATGGCAAAAAAGGATGTAAAATGGTGTGTGGCTCACTTAACAATTGCTTTGTTAACATAAATTCTGATCTCAGTTGTGGTCAGTTGTGAAGAGGACCATCTGTACTAAGAAGCTATTAAAGTAGGGAATCAATCTATGGATAGGTAGAGACTATGAACACCCAATGCTGCTAACCATGGACATGTTCACACATGAAGGAGGGACTCTATGTCCTCACTCTCACCTCTGTAACATGTTTTTCTCTTCTCTCTTATGATTATGGCACATAAAACCATGTTGACTGGAAACAGAATAAAGTTAATAACACATTTAAAACATGGCAGAGGCAAGCCAATGCGGATCGCTGCTCATCTGAACTCTTTTGCAGGATACCGAACCTTGGAGAGTAATTATTAATTGGTCATAGTAAACAGGCTGGTTAATCTAGGTTAATCCTGTCTGGTTAACATATGAGGTCACACCCCTAATGGGAGATTTCTTTCACCTTAATATGTTGTTTCTCATTTTGATTCTCTTGTCTAAATCAAAACTTTATCAAGTACTCAAGTAATTTGGAGGTGGACAAACATGTAATTACATGACAGCAAACTATTAAATATTATCCTTAGTTCTGCTAATTAAAAATCCTACAGGTTTTTAGTTCACAGGACCGCTATTGTAGTTCTGTCCAAAGCATCAACCTGATAACCTTCTTACAGGAGATCTCAAACCATTGCCCTGTTTAGTGTCCACTCAAAATTATGTGGTGCTGAAAAAGTAACTTTATGAAAACAATTGTCACAGTGACTCCGCGGTCATGTGATTGGATAGGTAGAGACTACGAGTGCCCAGTGCTGCTAACCATGGACATGTTTCATAGGCACTTCATAGCCAACAAGCATTTATGACGATCACAGCATCCCACAGTCACATGGTTATCATTTGTACACTTCACAGAGAGCTTCCAACAAGCAGTCAATAGAGAAGCCAGCAGTAAAACTGCAAGTCGCAATCAAGTGATGGCTTTCTTAATGACCGCTTTCTGTTGTGAACATGGTCTTTGGCATCATTTATTCTCTCAAACTAATGTTTAAGTATTCACTAGGAACTTTTAAAAAATAAAGAAATTCAGTAAACATGCTGTTCTGCATACTCAAAAGGAAATGATTCAATCCCAATGGATGGACGGATTGACTGAATAACAGTGTTATGGCAGATAGACGAAGAGAGAAAAAGAAATATGGAAAATAAATCAGGGTAAAGAAAGAAAGTGCAAAGAAATCTTGATGAGAATTGCAGTTTTTTTTAATTCCCTCACATCAATTGGAAGAAGCCCACTTGAAAAGGAGCAAAGCAGCAGCAAGAATCTAAAGGTGGAATAATTTTCTCTGATTGTAATAGATCTCTGGGTGCAGCAATGCAAGACAGAAGGATAGGTTTTAGTCCTCCAAACCACAAACAAGAAACTTTCTCAGGAATAATGTTGAGCAAAAAATTGTTCACCTACTGACTTATTTCATTAATATGCCATCCGATTCCAATTCTAGGCAGCTAACAATCTCATCATAAAATAAAAACATCCATAAAAAACAAAAACATTTCAAAAGAAAATAAAATCATAAGGTTAAACCAGAAAATATAGAAGATGTGTTCTTGTGAATCCTGCTCCCAGCATCCTCACCTCTTGAGCAGATTATTATGATGATATTACATACACAACAATGTGAAATCACAGCTGCCAGTTCTTTAGCTGGTGTTGGTCTTCATGCACATCAAATTTTTTCCAAGAACCCAGGATGTTGCAATGTGTCGGTATAATATACATGCAGATGCAAGCAGTGAGGTTTCTTGTAATTGACAGTGGAAATGTTGTCAATGCACAGATTTTCTAAGTGCCATCCAAGATTTTTGCCAATAACCACTGGGAGCACCCTGGCGTTCAACTTCAATTGCTCTGTGATCTTCTCCAATTCTTAGTCTTCTATTCTATTGTCCCCGGGTATTGTCACAGCAATGATCGACACATTATTTTTTCTCAACTACAATGAAATCTGGTGTGTTATGAGCCAAGACGTTATCAGCTTATATTCAGAAATCCTACAATATTTTAACCTGCTCATTTTCGACCACTTTTTTAACTCTATGTTCCCAACAGTTTTTCATTACTGGCAAATGTTAATGTTTACAGATGTTCTGGTGAATCATTTTGGCTACTGTGTTATGTAATTGTTTATGATCAGTTTATGTAATCTTCTTGTATGAGCTGAGTATATGATCTACTGTGCCTTCTGGTTCTTTCCACAATCTGCACTTTGAAACATTTGATGATTTTTCAATTCTGCCCTTGATTGCATTAATTTGAACAGCTTGATCTTGAACAGCCAAAATCAAGCATTCAGATTTTTTTTGATGTTCTGATTGTAAGACATTTCCAGATTTTATCTTCATCGATTTTTTGTAGAAATTGACCATGTCATGCTTTTCTTTGATATGTAGAGGCCACCTAATTCCAGAATTACCCCAGGTGGCTTATGCTTAGAAAAGCAATTTAAAAAGTGCCTAAGCACCTGGACAACCATACAACACATCACCAGTAGAACAGATGAGATTGGACAGCTTTTCTGAAGTCCAGGAGGATAGGATGAATCTTTTTAGGAAAGGAGTTCCAAAGTTTGGGACAGCTACAGAAGAAGTCTGCTTCTGAGGCAGTCACATAAGGAAGTGTCCTAGAGGGAGTTGACCCTGGTTGATCTGGGTAAGCAGGCAAATGGGGAGAATGTGTTCCTTCAAATAACCAGGTCTAGAGCAATGTAAGACTTTAGAGAAGACAACCAGCTCCTCAAATCACATCCAGAAAACAACCAGAGATCACTGTGGCTCCCATTACCTCCTAGGCAGCCACCTTCTATACTGATTGTAGCTTCTGAATGTTTTTCAGAGGCAACGCCACGTAGAGCACATTACGATAATCCAAATGGGAGATAGCTAGGATGTGAGAAATTGTGAACAGGGCTCCCTGATCCAGGAAGGATGCACAAGATGTGCAAAAGCCATTGTAAGTCTAAAGGACTCCTAAATTGTAAACTATCTCTGAATGAGGGAATATAACTCTGTCTATAGTCAAATATGCTATTTCTCTGGAATCACTAGATCCGTAAATCAATCTTAGATGGAATCGGAGTCTGTTACTTTTCATAAAATCTTGAGCTTTAAGACTGACATTTTTTGAAAAAGAAAGGATTTTCCTGAGTTATGTTTTATTTTATCCCACAGCCCCAATTCTGGAGACACAGCAGTTCTGGAACACCTGTCGTGCCTCTATACATTCTTCCTTGCCTGCTCTTACACCCCTCCCTTAAGCAAAGGGGGATCCTAATGATTTCTACAGAAACCAAATGGATTGTCTCAAAGCAAAAAGGAAAGTCAGGGCTGAGCTTAATCAGAAAGCAATGAAATAAATCTCATAACAAACCGATGATGTGCTCAGCCTGTGTGCAGACAGACAAATCAGCATTCTTTACTAGGATGTCAAGTGCTAAATCAAGAGAGTAAGAAGGGGGTAGAATAAGTAGAAATCAAGGTTGCCCCAGAAATATGCTATCTGGTGCCAGAACTGTGGCATCATCTGACTTCTTGATACTTGAATTGTGTGGACAGGCCAAGGATGTTTCTTGGCAAGGGGAGAAGACATTCTGCACAAATTCAAAGGTTAACTTGGCATTAACACAGAATTAGCTTTGAAGTTCAAAGCAGATTCTTGGCCTGGTACAAATTAAGGTTATCTCTTTCCCATTCTGTTCTTTCCTGGCCCAGAATAAATACCCAAGTTTGTTTTTGAGCATAGTGCTCTCAGTAAGAAGGAGAGTTCTATCAGTTAATGCTTTCAATTCCAATATAAATAACTTGGCTTATCTGGTTGAATACAAAAGCTCCCTTATAATTTGAAAAAAGACTGTTCTTGTGCCAAAGAGAAGAAATCCCATTCAAGCAGGAAGAATCTTGTTTCTCAAAAGAAGAGAATGCGCTCATAATCAGACCAGGGCACCAGGACTATTATTTATTGAAACTATTTAGTTCCTGCCTTTCAGGATACACAATCAGTAAGTATATGGCTTGTACATATCCCCAAAAAAGCACTCTCACATTATCAACAATTTGTCAACATTGAGCAAGTCTTCAGAATTCTTTCTATGGGGCAATTCTCAAAATGGATCTAGCAGGTACAGAAAAGTAATTGCATTATAGATAGGCAAGTAAAGAGTCAAATATCCCTTGCATCTACTGAGACTGCTTAAACTAATAGTATAATTGCAGGAAATTAGCTCAACCAAATTATGCCACCCAGGAGAAACATTCCTTGATTTATGCTTACTATATTCTTTATTAAGAAAAATCATATAGAAACAACAGCAGATTGAGCTAAAGGGACTATAAAATTGGGACAAAAAATGCCACTTCATGCTTGCTTTTGAAGATTAAACACAACATGAAACAATTCAGAATTAACTGAGAGGGATGTTTGGGTCAAGCTTGGGCATCTAGAACCAACTATTTTCCCCTGTTCTTCTGAAGAAAAGTCTCAAACCAGCAGTGAAAGAACCTTGAAAGAACAATGCAGCAAGGAAGGCCAACAGTGCAGGGTCCTTTCATTGAACCACAGGCACCTGTGTTATACTGGACCACATAGGAGTGATCGTCTAGCTCAGTACTGTTGGCAGAGGCTAGTAGTAGCTCTCCAGCATATCAGGTAGACATTTTGTTTCATCTGAACCTGGGGAAACCAGGGCTTGAACTTGAAACCTTTTGCATGCAATGCATGCAATGCATGAGACCAACATTGATGGTGATCTATTAATGGAGTTTGCTGGTGGTACTCTAGTGTGAGGGGTTTTTTTTGACAGCTTAGCATGTTGGTCAGCAAATCATGGGAAAGAAATGTGGAAATATGCATTTACTATAAATATCTATAGAGGAAAGTAGATCAATTGCCAATATGCTTCCATTTGCACACAAATGCTAGTATATTAGTGATAAGCAAAGCAATGAGTGTGGAGGATCATATTTGTCTGCTAATGACTCAGAGACTGTTTCCCTAGGTGTTCATATTTCCTGACACTCCCCCACAACCATGGGTGGTTTAATCAGGGGACAGGACAAGGTAGCAGGAGGCTCCAATAATCTTCTCTAATGTTTTCCTTGATCCCATCAAAAAGAACCCCATACTTTTCATTTTCACTGAAGGACATTCTGCAACATGTCCTCTTAATATATTTGAAAATGTGTTATGTGCATGTGGTGTGTGTGAATAGCTCTACATAGGATCTCCACAGCTCTACACAGAATTAAACTAAAACCTTCATAGATATTTTATGAACATTTTGGCAGTTTCAACAGCTGCTCCCTTTGTGAGTTTTATTTATCTTGGCTTTATCCCAATGTTCTTTAGAGCTGCATACCTAAATAAAAGCCATTTTATTTTCAAACAGCCTTGTGGGATAGGATTTTTTTAAAAGGAGAGAGAGAACTTGTCCAAAGTATCTGGTTTTGAATCTAGGCCTCCTCAGCTAAAGGCAAACATATAACGGCTTTCTATTAACTTCCAATTTTTTCATGATATTTATTCAGGGAAAATACTTTTTTGAAATAGGAACGACAACAAATTGCCCTAATTTCAGTACTGCTGGTCTCTGGCAATGATTTTTTAACTACTCTACCTAGACTGGAGTGCTTTTAACAATGTTATGTACAGAACTTGTGCACATGATGAAATATTCTGAAGCAGATTTTAACGTGCACCATTAGTTCATTCAGTACCATATCCCATTGTCCATTGGATCTCTTGTCATCAAATGGCATAAATTGACAGTGCGCCTAAGGACACTGGAAAATTAAAATCTCCATGGATCTTCCTTTCCCAGTGATTGCAGGCAAGCTTTCTTTCACAGAAGCTTGATGGATAAATTGCTTAACTGAGGAATGCCTATAAACTTCCAAGATAAATCATTAAAAGGATTTCTTCTTTTATCCCACTTTTATTATTTTTATAAATAACTCAAGGTAGCGAACATAACTAACCTCCTATTTTCCCCACAAGAACAACCATGTGAGGTAGGTTGAGCTAAAAGACAATGACTGGCCCAATGTCACCAGCTGGCTTTCATACCTAAGGCTGGACTAGAACTCACCATCTCCCGGTTTCTAGCCTGGTGCCTTAACCAATAGACCAAACTTTTCTAGTGTTTGAAGTCATCGCTAGATGTTTTGACCAATTATAACTGAGAACTACACAGCAGTTATGAAGATATAACTTAAACTTTCCATTCTTTCGTGTGAGGATGAATTCTTTTGTTTGGAGAAGAGATTGGGCTACCACTACAACTTTGAAGTCCTGCAATAAGAATCCCTGCCTACTGCTATGTTCCATATGTTTTCTAGCACTATACAGTAAGGTGTAACCACACTCCCATATTGTGCTTTATCTATATATCCAATTCTTCGTAGCTTACCCTCATTCCACTCTTTAAAGCCACTTTTTATCTTGGACTCTTGCTTCTTCCTAAATGCCAGTTATCTAATGAGGGGAACAATAACTGCAATTCTCATTCTGAATGAGCTGGAGACTGCTAGTGATACAAAGGAAGGGGCTTAATTCAATCTCCCTAATATTGTCAAAAACATCTGTCATGAGTATCTATCTGGCAAACTCTCTGAACTTGCTCCTTCTGAAAGGATATGGCACAATGTCCACCATTCCTGGCTAAATGACTCATGACATGCAGGGATGATGGTGCTGGAATCTAACACACTCGCAGAGGGCCAGTTAGTAAAAGTTGACTTAGACGCATGGCAGTGGGGATTGAAAAGCTGATTACAAGCCATTTATCTTCATACATTTATTTAAATGCTCAGTTCTAGTTTTTTAATGGTACTGAAGACAATGTACAGAAGAAAGGCACAATCCCTTCTTTTTAATGATTTAAACAAAACAAGCTGAAATGAAGCCCAAGTGATTGGGAGGAACAGCTCCCTGGTGTTGAAAAATAAAAATCTTGAACTGCCTTTAAAATGTTAGGTAAGATAGGGCCAAAAGCATCTCTTTGATATTCCAAAATGTCCCCAAGTTGACCAAAGCTGGGTCAGGCATGAAGAACCCAAAATTTAGAATACAGCAGAACAACTTGCTCACAATTATATTTTAATTCTTTCCAGAGTTCAGATAAATGCTTCCTATGACTGGCCATCCATGTTTATTCGTTTAAACATGTGGCACTGAGAAGCTTGCTGCGGAGTTACAGAAAGTAGAGCGTAGGGGGCTACTGTAATTCACAGGGACATTTCTCAAATAGCCAACAGAACCCTTTTTCCCCAACTCCAATTACGTTGCGTGCCACTAACAAAGAGATGTGCTGTTGGGGCACACTGCCAATGAAGCCCCGGGGCCACGTGCCAAACAAGCAGAAGGAGTCTTACGGTGGCCCAAAGCAAGTGATTCCTGTTTCTCCGTTCTTCTTTTCTTCTCTTTTTTTCCTGTATATGGGAAACTACACCCCCTGCTTCCCTTCCAATCCAGCTACTATTAGTATCTTCTTCTTCCGTACCACCTACGCTACCTCGGACAATTTTGCTCCAGCTCTTCGATAGGCACCGGCAGCGTTTCGGAGCACCGTCGAACTGGTCGCCGTGCCGAGGACGCAGGGCGTAAGATCGCCACAAGGTTGACCTAAGGCGCTCTAGTCCACCCTGCGCCACCTCTCGGCTCAGACCTCTTTCCAGGCTGGGACGTTTCGCTTCCCGTTCGGCTTTCCTGGTGGCGCCGGCGCTGGCACCGGACCTGCCCCCGCTGCCTGGCCCTCCGCCCGCACTTTCCCCGCGGGGGCTCCCCGCACGCCGCCTCTGCGCCTCGGAGAGGTCCTCCGTTTCCCTCGGCGCTGTTGGAGACTCCCTCTACTTACCCTCGGCGGCGGCTTTCTCTTCCTCTTGCCCGACTGCTTCGGGGCTTGCTCCTCCCGCCTCGGGGGGGCAAACGATAGCAGGAGGCGAGGGTCCCCCTCACAGCACCCAATATTCACCGTACATCCCATCCAACCCGGTGTTCACAGTGATGGCAGGTGATTCCGACCCCCGTCTGTGTCCTGGACAATGGAGATGTAGGGAACTGGGCCGTGGAGTAGTCCAGGTACAGTGGCTCAAGCCATCCTCCCCATGAGGGCACAGAGAGCTGAAGAGACTGCCTGGCTGGCTCACCCTCTTGGCTGCCACTGCTCCTCCCTCCCTCCTCCCTGCCCTATGCCTGCCTGAGGGTGGATCAAGCTACCTTTCCCCGTTTTGGTGCCTATCTCTCCCCGAAATGGGATATCACGGCCAAAACCTCGCAATGTACCACTCGGGTAGGGAGACCATTTGTCCCAACCTAGGTGGCACTGTGCCTAGAGAGAGCCCCTACACCAGCCTGGGAGATACTGAGATGAAGAGGATCTGTCTTCTGGCAGTGTCCTGGAATGAGAGGGAGAGTTCAGAAAATTGGCACACGTTACAGCTCCTGGCTCAGAGCGACAAAGAGAAATTGTCTTTGATTGAGAAAGAGAGGAGAGGAGAGGAGAGAAAGGACACAGGGGCACATGATGTCGGTGGGGCTAAAAGCAAGCTCTATAATGAGCTGGATTGTCTCCTTCAATCTATCAGGAATTTCCATGCCCGATTCGGGGGTTACAACTGCCACCTCCTGAAACACATTATCACTGCTGTTTGTGGGAACTACAATAATATGCGCAGATACATCATGTGCAAATCATCTTTCTTTATCCTCTCTAATGAAAACTGAAGTTGTTTCCATCCTTTGCAGGGAGCGGATAAATGGTTGCTCTTGCGAGCACTGTCCACTGCCTTGTGAGACAGCTGTTGATGCGCATCTTACAGCATTTTCATGGATGTAGTGTTGCTTTGTACTACATTTTAAGCTGCCCAGAGTTGCTTAAGGTGGGCAGCCATATACATCTTATAAATAAAGTAAATCCATAAATACATACTTGATCTTTGCAACACTTTTTTATTTGAATATGAAAGATTCTGCTCAGTTGAATTCTGCTCAATTCAAACTTCAAGAAAAGTTGACATACGCAAAAACATTTGGATCTACCTCACCAGTCAAACAACTGGTTAACGGTAGTCAATAAAGATGCCTTTGAATCAGTCTCAACTCCTAATACTTATACCAATGCAGTTTTCTTGGCAGTATTAGAGAAGCGGCTTGTCTACCTGTCAGTAATTCTCCAGGATTTCAAGCAAAATCTTTCTCTGGCCCCAACTGGAGATGTCAGGAATTGGACCTGCGTGGAAAGCCTTTTGTGTGGAAAAGTCACATATAAAAGTTTATAGTCCTCCTCCGCAATTATGGTGCATGTTTTTGTGTTCAACATGACAGTTCATCCATTTAATGAAATGAACTGCACACCACAACAGCTTAAACCAAAATAAGCATTTAAGGAATCTCAGAATTTTTGTTCTGCTGCTGTGATTGACTAATCTGCCTAATGTGCTAAAAATTTAAGGGAATTTTTAAAAAAATAATAAGGGATGGGCTTTAAGAACACTCCCACTCATTATCAGAACTGGATAATGATGGATGGACT
>JANHZU010003161.1:0-12395 GCA_032468055.1 Acrochordus granulatus | reverse complement strand
AATCAGTTAATATATTTATATCAAAGAAAGCAAAGCTATACTAGAGAACAAGCTAGAATTGAAATAATCCTAAAGAAGTGCATTTGTTGGGACAAACAAATTACTATTTGTTTTGAAAAAACAAATTTTGTAATGTAGTTGAGGATGAATACCAGAACAATTGTCCCAAATCACTCAGCAAATGTAAGCCTGAGATCTTTATATTACAGAATGGTGAACAAGTATCTATTTTATCCATTTTATCTGCCTCTCTTCTCTATATTGGCAATTGGAGATGGATGGATGGGTTTTTTAATTTTTTTTAAAACCCCATGTGGGTTTTTTTAAACTTTTAAGTTGTTTTGTCCAAAATATGTTCCAGCCCAAGACATACAGGAAATGACTGGGATGTCCTCCACCTTATTTGAACAGGACTCCATATTACACTCCACAGAATAGGACTTCTGATTCACATCAGAAAGATTGGTGCTTCTGTTAAAGAGAGTCTAACTTTTTTGTAAAGACCCTCACATGAAATGATAGGCAGACGAGTACAACCATTTGGGAAGTTGTGATGAGTCTTTTTAATTTGCCATTTCAAACAAAAGTGTGATGTACTAACTCTTTGATAAATGCATTTACTTGTGCTGTTGAACTTTTTGTTGTAGCTTTCAGCACCTACTTGTGAATGAATTTAGCGGAAGCAAGGCTTCCATCCTGCAATTTCTAGCAGTAGTCTGGAGCACCAACTCTTTGGAGGAGGTCCTTTACCAGTAGCAACTTTAGATCAAGTGATAAAAGCAGGGAAGGGGGCTTTCTGGTCCATAGGCTTAATTCAACTCTCCAAGCTGCCTCCTCCAGCCCACATGGACCCAAGAAACCTCTTTCCCAAGGATTTTCTTTTGCCTCTTGCTGAGACGTTACTCATCATTTTTTTCCTGATCTTTACATATATGTTCTAAAAAAATACACAAAATGGGCAAAAACAGGACTTACAAGAAATTAAATGGGAAAAGAGAAAGTTGATAAAGTTTATCTAACTTATAAATATTGTAAATATCTTAAATCCAACTAAAGAAACAAATCTTGCCCATTCTGATAACATGATTTTTCATCACAGAATGGAAATCTAGGCAGCCCATCTTCCAAATATTGCTCAGTAACAACTCTACCCATTTTTGTAGACTATCCTGATTATATGTTATTCTGACAGGAACATCTGAAGGGCATAGGTTGTGCATCTCTGATGATGAAAATAGGTTCACATTTTTCTCTGGTCAGGTCTTACGCTGACTGTTATATTTATTTAAAAAAAACTGAGCACCAATTGTCTACTCAGTACCTGTCATTCTTATGAGTCATTTTTGAGTCACTGGAAGAATTGAAGCTAAGGAAGCAAAATATTGGAAAATAACACTTATTATTCAATATTTACTCTTTTATGAAGTAGCTGCTTAACCTTTGCCAAATTATTCTTCTCCAAATAATAGTATCTTGTCTAGCTTGCATAGAAATCAATATTACATCTTCTACAGCTTGCGTTCTTCAAGTCCAGCCATATTCAACATTTCAGAACTGGCAATAATGATTCTCCTGATTATACCAGCTACCTCTCAAAGCCAAAGAGAGTCATTTTCATAGGATATACCTTTCCAGTTTCCACAATCTTTTGGCTTCCAAATATGTTGGGCTTTCACTTCCATAATTCCTTAGTCAGCATGGCCATTTTTTTCTTTTTCCTGCTCATCTTATCTTCCTTCTGAATTATATCTTTCTGGGAGCAAGGCTGATGTCAGGGACTTCTTTTCTTACTATTTTATTAATTTATCAGGGAGATTTTCAGGGTGAAGAGTGGAATATACATGCTTTAAAAATTCAATGAGAAGTTGATACAAATGCCCTGCATGTATATAAATTGTCTATGTATATTCTCATTAATCCATGTCATGTCTTGTAACAAAATTGCAAACAAAATTTTGCAAACCAAATTTAAAAAGGCAACTGGGCTTTTATTTTTCAGATGTTACAGAGAAATGTTTTAACCCCTATCCAGGGGTCTTTTTCAGCCTCATACAAAAAGAAAACATGATATGGAATATATATAAACACATTTCTCAAAAGAGAGCAGAAAATTGTGAAACAAAATACCCTGGTTGTCATGTAACAAGCTCAAAACAGGAGATTGGTAGTAAAGATGAGAGAGAGGTCTCATGGTTTTAGCTTAATTACCTCTGCTGGAAAAGGTCTGTTTTGCATACATGCCAAAGTGGGGGTTGTAAACAGGGGGCAGTTGAAGTCGTATCCCTCCCCTTTGCTAATTGAAGGATTTAATGTATGTATATTTATTTATTTGATTTATATGCTGCTGAACTCCAAATGACTCTTGGTGGCTTTCTTTTATATATGCTTTCTTCTTTCAGTTGTATATGCTTTCTTTTATCCCTCTTGAAAACCAGTTGGTTTCTTTATCAATAATTTTTAATCTGCAATCTTGGATGGAGTGTCCTTTTTCTTTAAGATGTGAATGTACATCTGATATTTCTGAAAAATTTTGTTGATTAAATCTTTTATATAATTTCTGTGTTGTTTCCCCAATGTAAAATTTTGAACAAGCATCATTACATTGAATGGCATAAATGACATCTGTCTGTTTGTGTTTGGGAGTCTTGTCTTTGGCATGTACTAGTTTTTGTTTAAATGTATTCCTTGGTTTAAATTGAACCCTAATATTATGCTTATTGAAAATTCTTCTAAGTTTCTCTGATACTCCAGCAACATATGGAATGTTTACATTGCTGAATTTGTTTAGATCTTCTTTCTTAGAAGCAGAGGAGGAAAAGTTAGATCTTTTAGAGGCTTTGATAAAGGACCAATTTGGATAGCCACAGTTGTTAAAAGGGTTTTTTTTAATATGTAAATTTTCTCTGATGGAACTTTCCTTACTTGAAGATAAAATGTCAGCATGATATTTTAAGGTCTGGTCACTCCCAATTTATGTTCCAAAGGGTGGTAGGAATCAAAGGATAAATATTGATCTCTGCGTCTAGGCTTCCTATAAACTTCAATATCCAGGCTGCTGTCTTCTTTGATGCATATGAAACAGTCCAGAAAAGCAAAAAAGTGGCCTTTAACATATTTATGTGTTAATTGTATATTTCTGTTAATGGCATTGATATGTTGTGTTAATGCCTCCACACAACATATTAATGCCATTGACAAAAATATACGATCCACACGTTATCCCTTAATTATTGAAATTTGCACATCCCTACTTACTAACAATATTATGGACTGGAAGTCAGAAAGGGGGTGTTAGCACCTGACTACCATATTTTATAAAAAGGCATAAGCTTTCGTGAACTACATCTCACTTAATCAGATTCCTTCTGATTTTTTGCCACCATAGACTAATGTGGCTGTCTTCCTTGACTGTTATGGACTGAAAGAAGAACTAGTTAATCAATTTCAAACCAAGTAAATGCTAACTGCCCCTTGAAGTAATGATAACCAAAAGCTCTGCATTTTAGGTCTGTGATAAGAGTGGGAGAAGGCCTAGAAAAAACAATGCTTTGCAAGTTTGAGAAAGCATCCTGCTCCCTTTTGAGAAATGTGTTCATATATTCCATATTATGTTTTCTTTTTATACGAGGCTGAAGAAATTGAAATGTTTCTCTGTAACATCTGAAAAATAAAAGCCCAATTGCCTTTTCAAATTTGGTTTGCAAGATTTTTTTTTTCAATTTTGCTATATAGCTAAAAGTTCTTTGACTAGGTATAGAATAAATGACTGGAATGATGTGTTCTCCAGTTTTCCCATAAATAGCTTTGAACAGCAGGATCTTAACATTCTAGAGATATGTGAACTTTGGAGCCTAACCTGAGTTATCTCCATAGTGCAACACACAACTGCAAATATATGTGTAGGTTTATGACTGCAACCTGGACTTTTTTTCAGTTTCTCTAGATGTCATTCTGCCTGATAAACTATACTGAAGTTAGCCTTGATCTGTAACATGAAAAATGCTAGTGTGGTACTCTATATTGGTATGTTTTAAGCAAAGATGAAAAAGGAAAAGAGTGCAGTGTCCTTAGGATTATACTAAATCCCCATGCCTTCCATATTTCTTATCAGCACATGGCATTATGGATATTATGATTCATACCATCAAACTTTCTGAGAGGACACAGCTTGGAACCTTAGCTCATTGGCATTACTATATGTAGAAAGAGCCTCATAATACATGTGTGGTAAATAAAGTGAAAGGCCAAAGCGCTAGGATCCAATCCCATCCTCCAATTCAACTCCCCCTTTTATCAGATTGCTAACTAGAACTCACATTACAGTATATCTCTATTGACAATTGCTCCAGTCGACATAAAATCGGGAGAAAGTGTCAGACAAAGAACTCCTGAAAAATTAATCTAGGCTACCTCCTTTTGACCAAGAATTCAACTCGGGAGAGAGAATGTCTACCTCATGTGGACTCTGACCTCATGCCTTTCCTCCATCCCTGGACTTACCCTTACACTATCCACTGACTTCAGAGGGTGAATGCCCAGGTCAGTTCCCTGCTAGGGGGATACATTCCTGCCATATTTCAACTAATTGAAATCAGAAGTCACCAGCTAACAAAGGGCATGGGGATGGGGATGGGAGGGGGAGCTGCAACTCTAGAAGGCAAGTTGTGTCTAGGATTGCAGACCATTTATCTGACAAGGAGTTTATATAAACTCTTTCAGATAACTGACATACAATCGAATCATCACAATTTCTCAAGGTCTCATGGGCATCCAACCAAGAAGTGCTATACTTCTAGATCCTGTTGTAAATAATGTTCACTCTACTGTCATCAGTTTTGTTTCTTCAATTTGCTAACTGAGAAAGTACAGATGCCTTTCTGGTTGTCTCCAACTTCTCTTTATATCATATTGCACAATTTTAACAGGAAAGCAAAACCCTTTTCAAAGACATGGTGAAAATAGTCTTGAATTGCACTAAAAAGATCAGACCAAGATACTGGAATATCATATAACCAATCAGTGAGCTAAATCATGATATTTGTATCATATAATATTAAGTTGGAATTAATTCAAGTCAAAGGTTTTTTTTAAAATGTCTGATACTCCAGATGATGTTTAACAAGGGTTATGTCTTAACTGTCCTGTGCTGAAAAATGTAATATTATGAAGGGGAAACTCACTTATATATTTGGGGCTTTTTGCAGTTCCTCTGGTTGGGTGTAATGTTAATAAAACTGTTGATAAGCTATTGGGAAGAGAAATAAGTTTTAAAAATATGACTGTACTGTTAAATTATATATGACAATTTTGGAATCCATTAAATAAGAAATCCATGTAAGGGAAAAGAGTGGACAATTGGACAAGCATTGTACAAGAGCATGGTTTGTGTAACCATAGTTTGCTGAATAAGCCACACAAGAGTTCACCTGTTACACAGAAGCATGATTCATGCAACAATAGTGAGTGGGTTTACACAACACACAAAGCTTAAAGCAAGCAAACTATTATATATCTGACACATTTTGTGAACCAAGCCACTCAGTAGCATGGCATTAACAACTTTAAGAAAGGTAAGCATCAACAACCTACTGAATGACAACTTGACGTAAATAAGATATCACTTCCAAATAAACATAAGTTATTAAATATCATCATCTATGCCTCTTGGAAATCAAGTAAATGTGTAGTGTAAGCATCAGTATGATGACATATTATTTAAGTAGGCAACAACATGGAAACAGGTGAAACAAAATTTAATTAAAGAATATCTTTTGACTATTCTGATATAGGAGATTGGGGTCTGTTCCTGCTTAGGTTGCCTGAAGTTGTTTAATTCAAAGTCTGCCCTTTCTTTCCAAGTACAAGAGATTACAGGACACAATGGAGGCCTGCTATTTCAGACCTCTAAAGTTATGGAGAACTTTGAACCTTCACCCTCTACAACCAGAACTGAGGGAAACCACCTTTTGATGGATTTCAGGCTGCTAATCAAGGGAATCAATGGAGATCAAATGGTGAAGGGGATTACAATGATCTTTCATACAGAAATGATCACCCTTTTCACCTCCTACCATCCTCCTTTTCTTTCTTCCTCCACCAGGTTATCTCCGTTCCTCACAAGATTTTCACATGTTCTGCTCCAGCCTCTTTCATCACTACACCCCCCTCCTTTAAATCCTGAGACTAAATCATAAAACACATTTTCTTAACAGGATATGACTCCCTTTCTACTTTTACGTTTTAATTTACAGAGGCTTTGGAATCAACATCCTTGTCATGATTTATATCTTGTATAGATCTGATTGTGTGTATGCACATACACAAACAGGTGCATTATCCAAGACTGATACATAGGAGAAAGCACTGATGTCAGAATTACCATAGAAATCAAATGCTTTACAGAGCAAGCTGTTCTGAGCTGTTTTCCCAATTTAAACATTAACAGGATCTATTAATTAAATGCAACATTCAGATCTTACCTGACATTTCTCTTCAATAATCCTAATGTTGATAAGATGCTGGGGTAGGCAGGGACAGAATGTGCAGGTACAGTTTTGTACCTCTCACTATGTATAATGCTATTGAAATGCAAATCTTCCCATCCGTCCTACTCCTATATACCTGAATATGTGAAATTAGGAAATTCCATAAAATGTAATCTGAGAAAACCTGCCAATCAGTAGAATAGGTTACCACATGGAATGGCTTCTTTGCCTTCAGTGGTTTTCAGAGACACTGGATAGTCATCTTTTGAGGATGGTGCAGTGAATCCTGCAGTGTTCAGGAAGTTGGACATGATGACCTCTAAGATACCTTCCAGTTCTATGATTTTATGAATCTAAAGGTCCAAAAGTATTACTGAGAATTGTAAAATCTGGATCACCAAAATGCAACTAATGAAAATTAGTGGACTGAATACTAGAGTGATCTTAAGTGTTCAGTTTAATCCACATGAAGATCAGACAAATTTATGGAATTATTATCAAGATCAATGGGATAATCCTACAGAAATTGGAGAGAGTGCTACTTTTTTTGGAAGAAAACTCAAATGTACAATAACAGAAGTTTATTTCAATGTAATTTTCATTTTTTTTCTCAATCTGTGGTGTTCTCCGAATTATTTTGTTCTACATACTAAGTTTCTCTTTTAATTCTGAACAAAAAATATTCACTTTTTATGTACTTTTTATTTAATATATTTATATTATTTCTTTCATTTTGTTATCTCAAGGTGAAACAGCTAAACCAACAAGTAGCTGATGTTTTCAGAAAATTAACCAATCAGATTAAATTATGTTTCAGATAACTAGATATATGTGTATGGTTTAATTTGGTTTTGTAGAGAAAATATTTCATAAGAGAGATGAGTTTAAAAAACAAGACCAGCACCCAAAGCGGGCATATATGAACATAAGGACTGTTCCTTATGAACTTAACCATGATTTCTCATGGTAGAAAGCATATCATGACTTAATCTGAAAAAGATGATATGTATTTCCAGAAAATAGCTTAATATTCTAAAGAGGCAGATTTACCACTAAATTGATTTACGGCTGGATATTCTCTCCCTGTCCTGGACAGCTCCATATGGAAATAAGGCAACTAAAATCTCAACTCTGACTAAAACCCACCCACCAAATCTACAGTTTATAAACAAAATTAGGAATGGAGATGGCAGAAGTTGGTCAAAGACAAGAAGTCCCCTTTAATGACTCTAGGAATTCTAGCAAATTGTCCTTCCAGCTGATTTTTCTACTCCTTTTAGGCATGTTTAGTATCTGACAAATAAGACTAAAAGTGAAGTCCCAGATGAGTTTTTTAATTATAAACTTAACACTGCAGGGCAACTGAAGAGAGTATCTTAATTTAGCCTTCTTTAAAGTAGAGGAAGAAAGGGAACATCTCCAGCCTGTACAGGATAGAACAGCCATCTCCAATTCAAAACTTTCCAGATCTGCCAGGACCAAACCTTTGTGAACAGTCCCTACACCAGCTATGTCTTTCTGTAAATTTAAAATAAATGAATGCTTGAGGTGGAAGACCAGAGAGGCAGGCATTCATTTAATCTTCAAACTTTGTGCATAAAGAGCATTAAAAATGAAAGGCTCTCTCTGTGTATCAAATGTCAAGTGTTTTTGGAAAGGGATACCAACAGCTAGCTGCTCAGCACTGGAGCTTAAAAATAAATGCTTTTTCAAAGCTATTGATTAAATGCTTTATAAAATCTGCATGAAAGTGATGTAGGCGGCTACTATAATTTATTCCACCACATGAAAACAGTGTTCAGAAAATCAGCGTTAGCGTCCTGAAAATATGACCAAATGCCTGTTTTTATCCAGTACTTCGCTTTCTTTGAAAAATACAATTGCATTGCATGTGGTGAATGAGTTCTGATTTGAAATGGTAGGTTACTTGCATTTTTCTAAACCAAGTAAAAGGTTAACGGGCAATGCACGCTTCCAGAGGGAAGGCAGGACAGAAAGTTGAGTAAATTTGGAGAGGGTAGGGGAGGGGAGAAGATAATTTATGGTTAGTGTAAAAATCAGAGAAAGGAAAGGAAAAGAGGACAGCCAATATGTGGAAAAGTTGTCTTCCAAGCTCAGTCCATCCTAACCTAGATCTTTCCTGATGCGTTGGATCATCTCTTCCCTAATTCAGCATATGTAGGGCTGGGGAACATAGGCACTCTACCCAGAGACATTGATCGAGAGCCAGGTGAGGAAAAACTGAGCTTTTGCCTCAGCATTCTCTACTTCCATTGGGCAGAGGTTGTTGGATGGAAAGTGGCTTTCCATCCAACAACCCATTCTTTTCAGGGAGAGATGCCTGGGCTGGATCTGGGACCTTTTACATAAGTTCTGCCACAGAGCCACTGTTCCCTTCATCATCCCACATTCAGCCAGCTTGGTTCGCAAGCAAGTTTTTGCCACAGATCAGATGTTTGTAAGCATCATAACTGTCGCTCTTGTCAGCCAGCTGACAAATAAATATTTGCAAAACAATCTCTCTCCCTGGTCTTGGCAAGAGAGGATTGCAGAACCTGGACATGTTTTCCTGACGGGGAACTTACACAAATAGCTAGACCAGTAAATTATTAATAAAAAATTCCAGCCTCGGAATTCCAGATAAAGCTGGAAATGCAATTAAAGGAAAGGAAAGGAAATTAACACAACAGGGGAAAAAGTGGGCCAACAGCTTTGTGCTGTTATCTCCAGTTCCTATATGCTTGTTGCTTTTCCCATAGAAACTGTTGTTCTGTGATGGAGAAAGGCTCAAGACAAGTCTTGTCTCTGAAATATTTCCAGATTGCAGCAATCAGGCCTTTTTCCATCTCTGGTAGTTACTGGTAGCCTCTACTGCATGGTACATTTTCATTTGACAGGGAATAAAGCAGACAGGCTAGGCTTTAAACCAGAGCAGCATGATAATCACTGTCCTATATAAAAGCCATTCTCCACTTAACACAAGGGTACCCAATCTTGGCAACTTTTAAGGTATGTGGACTTCACTTCCCAGAATGCCTCAGCCAGCATAGTCTTAAAAGTTGTGAAGGTTGGACACCCTGATTTAGCATATTTGAACCTATAAATCTATAGAACCTCTTTGCCTCCAGATGTGTTGAGACCATAGTTCCCCATTAGTCATGGTAACTAGCCATATGGTCTCCGTCTATCATGAAGGCTCCAGATTGGGGGGGAAAACTCTTCAGTATGGGCACAAATTCCTGTTCAAGATAGTCAGTGTTCATGTCTGGACTTTCCAGAAGCAGAAAGGGAATCAGGACATGGTTTCTTCATCCCCACTCCACCACCTGAACCTCCTTTATATCCCATATGTCATCTGCAACTATATCCCCACTCATCAGGTAGCAAGACTTTTGTGATAAAATCACAATTTAAAATCCTGCATAGTTAATTACACAGATTAAAATTGTAGTTTTATCAGAAAAGTCCTTTCTATCTATTGGGTGAGGATAGTTGTGGTGCTCAATCTGAAGGCAAGGCAGGAGTCAGGAAGTTGTCACTTAGCTATAGCTCTTGACATCCCCTATTGTTGTCCACCTAGGCTCAGTTCCTGAAAGTGTAGTCCAGTGATCATCTGGAGGGCTACACAGTCCAATACTTCCGTGTTAGTTTTCACTACTAGTTCTTGCTTGGCAACCATAATTGGGACGGGCAACTTTTTCATTAAGTGAAGCAGTCCTAAGTGAAACCATGACTGTGCTTATGATCTTACTTCAGCTTTCCTTTGCTTTACAGATCTGGGAAGATCATAAATGTAAGAATTTGTCATTAAGTTACTTTTTCATCACTGTTGTAACTGTGTACGGTTATTGTATGAGGTAGTTGTTAAACAAGGTTTACCTGCATATTTTCTCAGCTCTCCTCTTCTATTTTGTAAATATTTTTCAAGTCCTTAAGGCAAGCTGTCTCAAAATCCATTTAGAAAAGGACATTGTTCCATCTGCTGATTTCATTTTACTCGAAACTATATAACTATGTAATTCCATGCATAGGTTCCATCCATCCACTCTATTTCTGAACATGCATTTTGTATATTACATCTAATTCACTAGGTATGTTTATTTCCATCTCCTAAGTAATAATCATGTTAACCTGTTGCAACCCAAGCAATATGTGAGTACAAAGGCAGAAATTGGAATTTGCTATAGAGAAAAACATAACTGTTTGTTATAGATTTATAGATTCTGATTTATAGGTTCATAACTGATCTCAAAAGCAAAGTGACAATGAATATGTCCAAACCAGCCTTTCTAATAGCTGAAAGACAGGCAGAAATTCAACCAGTAAAGCACAAGCATTACTTGTTAGAGCATTATAATTCACAAGTTAGTCCAAAAAGACTAGAGGTGTTAATACTGTAGCAGGTGTAAAAGCTTAAGAGTGTGACCATGCCAATTTGCATATTAGTAAAACTTCCCACACCCTTGTCTCTCCATGCTTCCTGTTTCTCATGCAGCTTTCAAAACTAAAAAGTTTTGGTAAAAAGAAAGGTGGAAGCTTTTCAGAGCTATATGTAACCCAATGCTCTGTAGATTCTAATGCTGTGCAGTGGCACCAATGAACACTCACAGGAGTATCCCATATATCATATTTTTGTGTGTAAGACTACAGGCAACTTGGTGCTCTTTAACTGTTTTGATTTCCAGCTCCAGGCAGTGTGTGCTATTACAAGGGGAAGAAAGGGAAGTCCAAAACATCTGGTAGGCATCAATTTGCTAATCCCATTGCATAACACAAACATGTCCATGTAGGCACCTATCACCGTAAAATATAAAAGCAGCCAAGTTGTCTCATTGGGGCAGTTTCCCTGTGAAAGAGATCTTGCTTCATTCATTGAATTAGATGTGAATTGTTTTCCACTGGTAAATCTTCCTGAATTTTGGCACTGCTTCTGTTGTTTATTTTTTCTTACTGAAAAAAAAAACATTAAGGAGGAAAAGTCCACAGTGCCTGCTTTTTTTATAGTAATGAAGTGATCCATTTAGAAGCACCCTGAATTATTAGGTGCTGAGATACAGTGTGGTTCCCTCATACTTTAAAGCCCTCCTACAGAGAAATGTCTACAAGACAACCTCATATATTTTATACAATATATTACTCTGTGAGGTGGTTAGACTAAGAAACGATCAATAAGTCAGCATTACTTAGTGGCTATGTGGCAAGATGAACCTAACGTTTTTTGTTCTTCAAGCACCAATTCAGGCCAAGGATGGCTGGCCTTTTGGCACAGAGAGTTGCACTGTTGCTCATTTGGAGGATACATGTATTTCCCTCCTTCCTTTCTAGAGATCTTGAGCACCTTTGCTGAGAAGAGAGAAACAGTAAAATATTTTCACTTCTTTCCATTCACCAGACTGCAGGAAATCAGCAATTTAATGTACAGTCACGGGGAGGGGCTCAACGTAAGCCCATCCAAGGATCCTGGTCACAGTTGCTGATTTATTGTTGCCATGAATTTTCAGCCAATTAGCTGACAGGTGGGGAAAGTGGGCAAGGTTTCCTACTGTGTCCAGAAGTGGCATTTCTGACATAGCTAAGTGCTGCACCCAGCCTGTGGACAGCCCACCACTATTCTATTACATTTTGTGTGTGCGCATGCTTTCAGGTCAGTGTTGATTCCTGATGACTGCCTGGACAGTCCCTGCAATTTTCTTGGCAAGGTTTTGGAAGTGGCTTGCCCTTGCTTCCTTCCCAGAGCTAAGAGGGAATGACTGGTCCAAGGTCACCCGGCTAGCTTCATGCCTAAGAACAGCACTAGAACTCACAGTCACCTGGTTTCTTCTAGCCTGTTGCTGTGGCAGATTTCACCTTCTTGGGCTCCAAGATCACTGCAGATGGTGACTGCAGCCATGAAATCAAAAGACGCTTGCT
>JANHZU010003160.1:107439-122159 GCA_032468055.1 Acrochordus granulatus | reverse complement strand
ACATTTGGTTGTGATCCACACAGTCAAATGCTTTAGCATAGTCAATGAAGCAAAAGTAGATGTTTTTCTGGAATTCCTTCGGAGTTAACAGTAGGAAAACCTTCCTAAGATGAAGAGCAATTCAAGAGCAAAACCAATCAATGATGGAAGGAAGTGGTGGCCTCCTCTTCCTAGGATATGTCAAGTAGCTGCTTGACAACCATCCACCAAGGATACTTTAATATGGATTCCAGTACTGGATAGGGAGCTGAACTCAGATAGCTCCTTCCAAGTCCATGATTTTGAGTTCAGTGGGACTTCCCAGAATATACTGTAGATGCGATGGGTGCAGAAAAGTGTCACAAGTGTCTCCTAACAAACTCTGATGGTCTTTCTTTCAATTCTGAAACTGCAACAGTAAGAATGTATTTTAAATGTTCTTTATTTTACAGGGGTCTGGAGTAGATGAAAAAGACTATGTATCTCAGAATATTAATTATCTTTAGTCAAAACCATAGTGGCTAAATATGATTCTAGCCAGCAGAGATACCTCCATTGATGAGTGGAAGATTCTCCAATGTTCATAGAGTGAAGAAAATGTCTTCTGCTCACCTCCCACCATGATTTAAAAAAATCAGCCTATCATATTAGGGAACAATGCTATCATTCTGAGCTATGGAAATCTTCCTCTTCTTTTCAAGACTAAAATGATACTTTATAAAATACTCTGTCTTCTGCAACGAGGTAATTAAGAATTGATGATTGACCACCTGGAAAATATGGGCAATTTCTGAAATCAATGCAGGGAAAAGAAGCAGGAAAAGAAATAGTTCAGTGTCAAAGGATAGATGCAAATGATACAAGATGCCGCTCTTCAAAACAGGTTTTTTATTATTATTTTTTTCTGAGACAAACACATTGATTTTCTGGACCACAGTAGAGGATGGAAACCTTTCACAAACTTATTTATTTGAAAATACAAATATAAAATTATACTTTCCACATCTGTGATGTGAGAGACCCCCATCCATGTAGTATTTTTACAACAGGGCTTCAGAAAGCCATACACAGAGACCTGAAAGATGCTTGATATATATATAGAGACACGTGTGTGTCTGTATGTGTGTATATATATACATACATACATACATACACATACATACGTACACGTGTTTGTGTGTGTGTATATATATATATATTTGTATACGTATATAAAAAATCACTACCAAAGTTCGCATCAGTTCATACTAAAATATAAAAGGAAGGGGCTAGGCCTGGCCACTGTGTCACTGCTGATTAAATACTTTAGAGGATCCTTCTCCAGCATGGTTGTCCAAATGTGTTGGGACTACAGTGCTCCCAATATCTGGCTTTTGAGAGCCAAGGCCCAGCAGAGTTGGAGGGCACCTAATTGCAGAAGGCTGAAAATTTAGAATCATCTGAAAATGAAAATTTAGAATCATCTGAAAATGCTGAAACTTTACATTGGATTAATGATGGAATTCCAAGACACATACAACATATATAATGAGATTATCTGCTATCACTAGAATTCAAAATGATACATCCCACATGTGGTGGCTTATATACAGAACACAGGTTATATAGCATGGGTGACTTCAGTTTGTTTTTTTTAAACAAAATTCTGTAAAGACAATACATTCTGATTGTTTGGTTACTGGTGAACAAACAGCTTTGTTTCTGAACTTTTATTTTTTGGTAGAATTCTTATTACAGTATTAAAGTATTGCTTAGCTGGCAGAATCTCATGTAGTGCTTGCACATGGCGAGAAATGGATTGGAATTAGATTCTGCAGCCTTTATGAAACTCTACAGTGTATTGATGCAGATTTTTTTTTGTTGAATCTGCCAGTGTGTCTAAGGCCCCCGTCACTCAAAATATAGTTAGACCAGCTTCAGTCTGCTTTTCCAACCATTTTACTTGGCAGAAAAAAAAAACTCAAACCAAAAACAAGTAGGAAACCTTTCAAGCAAATACGCTAAGGAGTAAAAAATAAGTAGTTAGTGTTTTTTTGTAAACAATTTTATATGCAATATATATATATATATTATATAACCATGGCTGACATTTGAAGAAAAATGTAGTAAAACTATATTGCTTTAGTATTTTTGTGTCTTGCATTGAATTAGATGGAAAATGAAACAGGATGCTTTTGAGAGCTGGAGTCCCTAGCCCACATTCATACTCCAGATTGAAAGAGCTGTGCAGGGTTAATGGCCGGGTGGAGAAGTAAATTAAAAGTCTGTACACCTTTCAGGTCATTATTATTTACCAACAATTATCAATGATTCAACTAGCCTATCAGGATGTGTCACATTCATCAGCTTGCGTATATACTGCTGTACAAGAGAAAGAAAAACTACAGCAAAAGAGCCATGCTACCTTAAAGTCCAAGCTACTAATTCAAAAATCAAAATAAACATTATACAAATAGGAAATAAAAAGGGACAGGTTGCCCTTTGTTTTAATCAGGTCAACTTCAACTTAAAATTGGATGACAATTGTTTTTTTCCCCTTTGGTGGGAAGAGAAACAAGATAAACTAAAAACTCCTATGGGTAAAATTCTGGCCCTTTGTTCAAGTAAGCACAAAAACAAAAACAAAGCAAAATGTATTTCAATATGCTATATTATTTCTAATTTTCAAAATCCTTCTGACATCTCTTACTGGGTTTCTTGTCTCCAGATTGCTTTATCAAAAGATAACTCATTTTGAGGCACAAAACAGCATTCTTCAGTGCTCTCCATGGAAATATGTAAAGTATGTGCTGCCATATACTAATGGTGCTTTTTGTGTCATTGAATTACATTTTGATTTTTACTAACTCCCAAAGCAGAGCGTCCACAAGATGGAGGATAAAAAATCCAGGATGGCATCCACATCCTTTGATTTGTGCAACCAAAGCCCCAATCATTGTGAAGTGTGTACAAAAGGAGTGAGATGTCGATCATGTGGTTGTGGTGAATACCATCTTGAATTTTGCCTCCTCCCTGCAGATTCCCCCCTCCCATTCCAAGGCAATGTTTGTCAAGTGAGGTTTGGAACAAAACAATACATGCTGGAGTGGCAATATTCGCCAGTTCTCTTGACTCAAAGTTGTGGCTGAACCTTCTGAGTTTAAAATTAATTTCTCTAAATGAAAACAAATTTTCAAAACTTTTTAATATGGACGTCTAGATGAGTAAAAGCAAAAAGGAATCTTACTCTAGGCAGCCACCTAAAAAACATACCAAGTTCCACACAAGTCGTGCTCTGGGCCACAGGGGCTTCCCAGACGGTATAGAACTATCTAAAACATATTCACAGAAATTATCAACTTTTCTTCTGAGTATTCTTTCTTTTAAAAAAATACTTTTTTCTCTCTTTGCAAAATCATTATATCATGCCTCCCTTTTTTAATCATAAAAAATAAACTAAAAATATCCAGTTTTGCATATCTAGCATTAGCATTTAAGGTAGTATGGCACACCCTTTTTATAAAAGTTGAAGGGTGGGGAATTTGCAAAATGCTGCAGAAGTTTTGCAAGTATTTATTTTCTTTCTTTCTTTCTTTCTTTCTTTCTTTCTTTCTTTCTTTCTTTCTTTCTTTCTTTCTTTCTTTCTTTCTTTCTACATTGTGAAGCCTTTGGTTAGGTTGAAACCACATGAGATCAGCAGAAAGGAAAAGAGCAAAAAAAAAAAGAAATTAAATAAAAACAAAAACCTGCCCCAAAATTATTAGCATTTCTTTTTGCCTTAAATAAGAGAAAGTTCTATCCTTACTGGTCCTAAATCTGAATAACTACATCTATGTATTTAACCTTAATTACAATACAACTACAATATGTACTAGAAGAGGAAGAGAAGAGAAAGGATATGTGTGGAGGGGTGTCACTACACGAGAATCAGGACAGCACTCTTACAAGATAGTCATTTTTATACATTATTAACATACAACAATGATCAACAAAGAATCTTCTATGAGGTGCCAGAGACTGAGAGAGGAGGAGGAACACATGATAGTCTACAGTACAGGCACACATTCCCAGAAACTCCACCAGGGAAGCTCCATAAAAATCAAAGAGAGCTCCATCATTTAAAAGGAAATTCACCCCCAGGAACTCCTGATAAGCTGCACATGGATGACATCTATCTTGATTAAAGTGTAACAATAATAATAATAAAAAATCCCTGACTTTTTTCTTTTTTTTTCTTGCTCTTTTTTTTGTTTTGTAAAAACACACTCGAGTCTCAGGGAATTAGTTTGTGATTAATTCCTTCTATTTATTTTATTTCATTTTTTATTATTTTTAGTGTACTACTTGATCAAGTCCCAATGACTTTAAAAAGCGTCCATCATTCTGGCTTTTAAACCTGGTTGTTTTCAAATAAGAAAATAACAACTTAAAACATATAACAGCCATCCCCCTCCAGCAAAACATCATATTTTTGCTCTCTACTTTAAAAATTGGGGGAATAGGATTTTCCCCTCCTCCTTACAGTTCGCTTTATGGTGCCTCTGTGGGTGATCGAAGATGCTTTGCTCTAACTCGTCTATTGAACATCTATGTTAGCCTATAGGTTAGTAAAATTTTACAAAAATAGGAGTGCAGCAGCTTTTTTTTTTCTCTTAACAAATGTCTCATTCAGTGTCTTAATCTGGCTGTACCTAGAGTACCAAATTTATAAACGTAACAATTTAAAAAAATATTAATAAAACTTGTCAATATTAATGCTTAAAAAAAGAATATATCCACACTATAGTTATGCTTGTAATATCACCTACTGTGTTGTACTTGGAGTTGCTGTTGCCAGCCTATTTGACCCATATTTAAAAAATTAAATTAAAAAATATCCTTCATAAGTCTCCTCCCCAGCAGAGGACCATATATATAACAGCCAAACATTAAACATGTGCAAATTGGAAATTGTCAGTTTTCCCCTACCAGTCACAGTGCAATGATGTTTTTATACATTTTTTTTCAAATCTGTTTTCATCTACAATAAATTAAGCTTCTCTTGCGTCTAGGGTGACAAACTTGTAGCACTGAGGTATTCATAATGATTTGTTTAAAATAAACCTTTGCTTTTTCTAATTTGTGAATTAGAAAAGAATGGAAAAAGGATGGGTAAAAGGTGAGAAGATGCATGCTTTAACTGCCCCTCCCCACAGCTGGGAGCTTCCAAGACATCAAGACTGGCTTGGTGCGAAGGCTGCAGGCAACGGGGCTGGCAGAGATGGATGGACAGTCAGGTGATCTAAATGGTTAAAAAAAGTGTGCTTGAAACTTTAAATACCTTTTTAAATATTAAAAATGTAGCTTTTTCAATCTTGGGAAAAGCAGTTTTTTTAACTTAAAAATGTAACTAGACTGTTACTTTAAAAGCTGTGCACAGAGGTCTAGTTAATATGCTGGTATGACGCTAGTACAGTTATAAGGTCTAACATCTACAGAGCAAGCTAAACAGTGTTGATCTAACTGCTACTGGCCAGCTCTGGCAGTCGATCTCACAAGTTTAAAAACATTGGGGCACAATCCAGCGGAAATGTTCCCTGCATGTGCTGGCGAGATAAATGGGAATTGAGTGAGAACCTCAATGCCCTCATACATTTTCCATTCATATAAAAGAACTTGCAGAAGAGAAGATTCTGTTGGGATGTGTGCCCCTAATTTTAATCTTTTTCTTCCATTCAATACAGAAACTGCCTTAATCTGACTCAATCACAAAAATATTACAATTTCTCTGTTTTAATAGTTTATATGCAAGTTAATGGAATTGTATTTACAGTAGTACTATTTTTAGATTTCACAATTTCAAAAAACCTTATCGCCTCTTTTTTAACAACAAAAAAATGCACTTATAGAAAAAGGACACAAAAAAATTTGTAGTCCTTACCTTATTGCCGAAAATAGATATAATTAGGTTAACTAATAAAAAGAACTGCTAGAGATCCTGCTACTGAGCCAGCCTCCTATTTCCCATCCAGCCTAAAAGAGAGTATTTCCACTTACTTTTCTTGCTTGCTCTAATTCTAAATTCAGCGCGTGCTAAATTCCACCCGAAAAAGCCTTTTCAACTTCAGAATTGGTACCAATAAACTGAAAATCATGTTATCATTTCAGCAACAAAATTACATAAAAAGGAAGAAATAGGGAAGGGATTAAAAAGCAAAGCAAAGAAACCTTAAAGATATAGAGTATGGTTAGGGTTTCCTAAATACACAAAGTAGCAGATCTACTTTGATTTTAAGCCTATGTCAAAATACTACAAAAAAGTGATTAAAATAGATCTCAAAGGGGAAAAAAACATCAAGAAAAATAATAACATGAACAAAATTGGATTATATATATACACATTTGTTTTAAAAAGCTGTTGTTCTATATAGTACAGCAGGTTCATGAGATGATACCGATTTTGGACAACCCATATCCACTGAGTGCCACCTCCAGTTTATGTGGATTACTGACGATGGTGCAATGGTCAAAGTCTGAAGATGTGTCACCTAAACATGGAACCATTCAGAAACTTCGCCCTGTCTTGCCTGGACATCCAGATATACTCTGCAGTGGATGAAAAATAAAGAAAAAGAGAAATGTAATGGTTATGGTCCAATTTCTAGAAAAATGCATCTTCTTAGTCCTAGCAGGGAAGTACACAATGGGTTCAACTTGATATCTGATAGCCTATTTTCTGGCTTCACACAAGTTCCACTCCATATTTATTTCATGTGTTAGATTTGTATTTAACAGATTCACATAATACATTGTACCATAAACTAATCAAATGACCTTCATCTATACAACAGGCTATTTGCAGCCTGTATCTCTCATTGAGAGAGAAATTCCTCGTAGTTCCACACTTCTGGAAGGGAGGAGAGTCAAAACTAAGAGATACTGTTTTTCAGGGGCAGTCCCAGTGCTGTGGAACCACATCCCTGAAGAGATCAGGCTGGCAAGCTCCTTGCTGGCTTCAGAATATACTAGACTCTCTCACATATCCTTGTGATGCTTACCTACTGCACAATCTTTTTTTTACGTTCTATTTTTGTTGTTATTGTCGTACTACATGCTGCTCATTAATGTTAAAATTTAGTTTATTTTTGTTCCTTTCATTATGCCCCACAAACATTCTAATTTTTGCATGTCATGTAAAGCTGCAGAGAATCATAAGATGGCAGCAGGAGATAAATTCAATAAGCAAACATAAACTTTGTGAGGCGGCACAGAGAACCAGCAGCTGCCTTGGCTGGGTATGCAGGAGGAACATGCTGAAGGTCAGCTGGGGAGTGGTGATGGGCAAGAGGGTAGATGACGGCTGCAGAGTGCAAGGGGCCAAAAGGGCAGAGATCGGGGGACATAGGTAGGTGGGGAGAATATATGATATTCATAAATGCTGCTTATGAATACACAGGTAGTCCTTGCTTAACAACCATTAATTTAGCAACCAGTCAACATCACAATGATGCTGAATGAATGGTAGACACGACCAATCCTTGAAATTTCTGGCTGTTGCAGCACCCCCTTGGTCATGTGATCAAAATTTGGGCAGTTGATGACCAGTTGGCATTTATGATTGTTGCAGTATTCAGGCCTGTTCTCTTGCCTTTCATGGACTGCCATCCCTTCAGCTCTCCCAGCTGTGTCTGCCCTTTAGGCTATCCCACTGCTGCCCTACTTGGGCAGTCTTCTCCCATTGCTGGCCTGGAGTCCAGGAGTGGTCCCAAGACATGCACAGTGAGTGCAGCAGGGTGGCAGAGCCTCATTTGCTGAAAGGAGTTTGCCAGAAGAGGCAGCAGGATGGAGCTGGCAGAGAAGGCAGGGGGATGATGTGGGCAGAGGAGCTCCATCTTCTGCCACTGGATAGCTGCAGACCTTAAAGCATGCAACGGGATGGGATGGTGAGTGTGGTGCTGGGTGGTATTACTGGGTGAGGCAAGAGGGGCAGAGGCGACTCTCCAGGTGAAGATAGTGGCTGTGTGACAGATGCTATTTGAGATGGCAGCTGAACTGGATGAAGCAGAGGGACAAAAGTTTTCTGGAATTGCAACATATGCTGTGCAACTTGTACTGTTGGGATGTGTGCCCCTAATTTTAATCTTTTTCTTCCATTCAGTACAGAAACTGCCTTAATTTGACTCAATCACAAACATATTACAATTTCTCTGTTTTAATAGTTTTTATGCAAGTTAATGGAATTGTATTTACAGTAGTACTATTTTTAGATTTCACAATTTATGAAATATGCTCCAGAGGTACCAGCCAAAGGATAAGGGTCTGTAAATGCTGGGCTTGCTTTCACCTCTTGCTGAAGTCTGCAGGCCCTCTTAGCCTTACTCAGCTTTCCTCTTGTAAGGCCTCATAAAGCTGTCTTGGCCAGGTGAGCTTTTCCTCCTGCAGGAATAGTCCCAATGCCTGGAGGGCCAGTTCTCCAGGACTGTGACTTACTGACAACAACCTACGACCAGAATTCCAGGCCATGTGGTTGTAAATCGAGGACTACCTTTTAAAACAAGACATGGAAAGTATTCCCAAGTCATGCCAAACTGGAGTGGGAGGTTTTAGTTTACATTTGGAAACACGTATTTTAACATTCAGCTTGGTCAGATTGGGCAAAAGTATTGCAATCTTTCCTAAATGCACACATATGTGTGTTATAAACTGTGATGGCAAACAACTTGGATAGAAAGACTGATGAAATTAATAGTTCCCACAACAGAATTTTAGTGCCCATCTGCCAAACATGGTGGATCAATCTTGGGAATCAGTGCAAGTGGTGAGAGGGATGGCTAGTTTAAAGCGAGGATTTTCACAGGAAATTCTGATTTTAAAAATGATGATTGCTTTGTTGAAACCATGTAAAAAGAGCACACTGGCATAAAGGTGGTTTGCTGAACCAGACTCAGATGAAATAAGAAATTATCTGCTTTGTAACTCCATCATTTCATTTTCCAGCTTGTGCTATCGTGAGCCAAAACAAATGGAGCAATGTGAAATTAGAAGTGATGTACAGCTAATCCATGATGGATTATACAATTTATAAACTGCAGCATGAAGAATCTTTTAAAAGGTGTGTATTACATTGCATGATGATAACAGCTTAGTTATAGAAGAACTAGTTCTTCTGTGAATGTCACAAATATTTAGTTTCAATGGCTTGAAAAATACCTTGAAAAACACATCAATAATGATGTGAATAACTATGAAATCCAGTGTGTTCCCAGAAAAGCCTTAGTCCTCCCAGTACTTTTATTCATTCATTAATTCATTTCAAATGAACCACAGCTAGCTGCACGAAACATTTTCCCATCTTCAGACATAGGCCTCTCAAATTAAGAAGCCCCCTGGGAAACTTTTTTAATATAATAGTACACAGAAAATCCTGGCAAAAGTAATTTGAGCTAAAGTTTCACTGAAACAATGGAACAGAATTTCAAGCCACAATAATTTTAACAGATCTGGGTTGAAATGTTGTTGAGTTCGGCTGTCTCTGGGAACCTTCGGTAGCCTTGCTTTTTAGTGAGGCTCCTAGAGGATTTCAAACATGATGGTGAATAACCCCAGGAGTGAATTGCTGAGTTTCTAATCTTAACTTCTCTCCTGCACACTTTTCTTGATTTACAGTGACAGATGTGAAACTCACATGCTGGGAAGATGGATTGTTCCGGTTAAAAATATATTAGGAAAGGCCATCCTTGCCTTATCTTCTTCTGCTCAACTTTTGGATATCTGTGGTGAGTCCTTTCCAGAGGCAACAAACATCCTCAACAAGGGTAATAAAGAAGGATGGACATCCACTGAAACTGTGGCATATCTTGCCCACAAAAATCTCTTGGCATAGAAGATTTTAAATGTCCCCCCCCACTGAGAGATGTTTCTCCTTTCTGAAAAGTAACAGCAAGGGCATCCATAGCTTCTTGGCTTACCAATCATTATTATAGCTATATGAGGTGAATGCATACATTATGCTAAGTTATTTAACCCTGTTTCCACCGTGTTATGTCTCTGACATAACATTCATCTGACATCTCTATGTTAGGAACAAGAAATTACTGGGACTTGCTTCGAGGATCATTAACAGACATAATTTTTGGTGGAAATCAGAGACCAAATCTGTTCATATCAGGATTAATCAGGAATCATCTTGAATTATACACAACATATGTGCATACTTGCATATGGATGGATGGACTGAAACCCTTTTTATGCAGAGGGAAATTTACGTTTTCCTGCCTGCTTCCCTACAGGACACTTGTGCTTTCAGACAGATTCCCACCAAAAGTAACTAAGCAAGTTTTATACATTTAGCCTTCACTGTGGTGTATCAGCCACACAGCAGCACATGAATCTTATTTGGTGAATGTCACAAGTCCTTAGTTTCAATGGCTTTGAAGAAGTATTCCCCAATAAAAGGCACACTATGAAATCCTGTGTGTACTCCAAAAGTTTCCTGAACAAGAGGAAACATCCTTTCAGAAGCTTTTAAAAATTTAATTTGGTCATGACCAGTTCCTTGTACTCTTTCCCAGATTAAGTGAATTGGTTTTATTTGTACACATGTAAAATGCATTTGTTTCAGCAATTATAATTTTAATTTCATGCTTTGATTTGGAAATTAGAATTCATGCAACAGATTGAGTACATATTTAAAATTAGCAGCAATTTCACACATTTACCTTATATTAACCTGGTTTGGGACTGTTTTAAACTAAGTATGTATAACTGGAAGTATAAAAAATATACTGTAGTAAAAAGCCATAGATAAAAGAGAAGGAAACAGGTGGGGATCCAGAATATACATTATTGTAGTAAATGCATTTTTTAACCTGTTGAAATTATTTTAATTTCTAATTTTCATGATTGTTCTTTAAGAACAAATCACATATATTGTGCTTACAACCTTTAAACATGAATTAGGTTTTAATAAAGCACTGCAATTTTAAAAAGCATTTCTCTCAAAATCACATAACTATGTAAATTTTCTCTCAAAAGTTTGAGTATCCCTCAATATTTAGAACTGGTTTAAATAATCATAGCAATTGTATAAAAATGGCAGAGCTGTAAGCACTTTTTTCCCAGGACTGCTTTCAGGATACCTTTCAAGCTTCCAAGCCAAAAAATTGATTTAAAAAAATAAATAAAGGAAGAGTAAAAGGATCAGAATTTACCAACCCCCCCAAACAAGATGTAAGGGATATAGTAGAAAATATAAATGCTATATATTGATATACCTCCAAGTGAGATGGCAACCAACCCTGTGTAACGTTTCAGTGGTATCCATTTGTAAAAGCCGTTGCAATCAAAGGCCCCTAAAATTGTACAATTGCAGTTGTTATGAATATGATACATGGGAAGAGATGACTTATTTTTCTTTGCATGAATTATCAAAAATTTCAAGTGTTGGTGTTGCTAGCATGAATATTGTTGCCGCCTGTTCCTGCTAACATCTTTGCAAGCTCAAATTTAGGGGTACTGAAAAGTAAATTTGGAAGAATATTTTTAAGCTTCTGGTTAGTAAATGGATGGTGTGAATGTATTAAAAAGGCAGACTCTTTTTGAAAAATTTTATTGAATAAATTAAAGAGATAATTCTCTTCTAGTGTAGAAGTAGTAACAAAATAATTTTAAAAGACTACACTAGTGCAGGCAAAACATAATGCTGACTGGTGTGTAATTATTTAAAACAGACCACAACGGTCAGTAGCACACACCTTTCTGAGAGCAATCCAATCTTTTTTTTTAAGTGAAAAATGGAAATGAGGGGTGCTATAAGTGGTGACAGAATGCAGTTTAAATAGATGCATGTCACCACATTCAGTTGATCCAATGGGATTTATCAGTTTTTCAGATAATATTATTGGGGCACAATGGCTGAGTGGTTAAGATGCTGGGCTTGTCAGCTGGAAGGTTGGCACCTCGATTTCGAGACCCAAGCTCCATTGCTCCCATTACTTGCACCAGCTCCTGCCAATCTAGCAGTTTTAAAATACGTAAAAATGAAAATTTACATAGGTACCACCTAATTCGGTGGGAAAGGTAACAGTGTTCTGTATGCCTTGGTGTCTAGTCATGCCAGTCACATGACCACAGAACTGTCTTCAGACAAATGCTAGCTCTCTTGGCTGTGAATCAGATATGAGCACTGCCCCGTAGAATTGGCCATGACTGGTAGGGGAAATCTTTATCTTTACTTTTTATAGATAATATTATAAGGGGAATGAAATGAAACAAGGATTCAGTATACCAGGATTATTTTTAGCAAGTAAAATAATTTGAGGAACTTGTCTGCATTTTTAAAAATAAATTAAGCTTTAATACATACATATATAAAATCTGTATTGATATATATAAATACACACAGAGAGACAAAAAGCCAACTCTGTGTGCGTGCATATGTCTGTGAAATTTTTCAGAGTTGTCTTAAAAAAGTGTATTAAACAATTTCTAAGATATGCAGGACATTCATGCTAACACACACAATTTGAAAACAGTAGAATTAGAGGAATAAACACTGCATGCAAAATTTGCACTCCCAAATTAGTAATTTTTCTCCCAAATTAGTAATTGCGCCATGTTAATGTTCAATTTCTTTGTTATTTATTTGAGAAAAGGTATATTGCAAAACTTGCTAATATTTCTACAAGGTATTAGGCCCTTCAAGTTTAATTCACATGGTATTTTTCTTACCTCCTATACAACCTTTGGATCGGGATTATTAGAACCATTCTCTAAGAGAGAGGCATAGACTAATCTGGTCATGTGTTTTATTGGCTATTAAAATGCAGGGTATGGCAACTTCCCAACACTAAATAATAAACCAATGGTTCAGTTCTAGCCTGGCCAAGATTAAAGTGGGCATTCAATTTGCACAATGCAATTATAGGTCATTTCTTCCTTCCCATGTTGAAGTCATAAGAGTGCTTCTATAAATGACTCTTGTGTCTCTGCATACATTTGTTTTTGAGAAGGCATGGCTACATTAAGCTGTCCTGGGATTCTGAATGCGCAAAGGTGTCTTAAGGAACAACCAGGGCTATAGTCTTCCTAAGATACATTGTAATATCATCATTATCGCCAATGATATATTTTGGGTTAGTTAAAATTAGCTCAATATATGATCTTATTCATTGTTTTATTTCATTTCTGGAAATATCTCCTGCTTTTTCAGGATTGTGGCATTATTTTCAATTGCTTGTAAAGGCATTAAAATATAATGAATAACCTGGCCATGTTTAATCCAGAAAATTTTTTGAGATGTTCTTAAAGAAAAGAACACATCTCATTGAAAAGAAAATTAGTGTGCTTTGCAACTTGATGAATTGTTTTTTTCTTTCTCCCATTGATATAAATACAGTATAACCTCTGTCAGATGGGCATCTCTCAACTGTTATTTAACTGAAATAAAAGAATCTAATGCACATTCAATTTTTGGCAAAACATCTGAATGTGAGTCTGAGATACTGTAGCAAGTCCAGAGAAACAGTATGTGGTCTCTAACAAAATGTGATTTCTCTTTTATACATAATCTTTAAATTTCAAGGGGATGGGGCGATTAAGATTCAATTTAGTGTCCAGTTCACATGATAGGGCAGGGCCCCAGATTGTGTGACCTTGAAAGGTTCCATAAAAGAGCACTACAGTGCCAACAGATTTCATTCACTCTAGAGCTTCTTAAGGTAAGAAACGGGAAGACAAAGAGAGCTACTTACAGCAATTCCATGCCCAAAGCCAGAGCCAGGCTGGGGGCTGGCAGCACTTATGTAGTTACCCACACCGGAGTCTTGACTGGCTGTACCGTAGAGGTCTGCAACTGGACCTGGGCTGTTTGCCCCTGGAAATCCTCCAGGCCGGGCTGGGTTGGAGCCTGCCGGGGAAGCGGGTGCGCCAAAATTCGGTTGAGCACTGTAGCTATTCAAGACTGGTGTGCAGAGAATAAAGCTGGGTATGAGGCCAGAAGCTGAGCATGCAGTTATTACAAAGCCAAACACTAATAAAAACAACCTAGATCCAACTTCTAACACTTAACCAAGGCCATGCGATAAGAGAGCAAATACTCAATAAACATCAGCCCATACTACTAAGAAGCTTAGAGCTCCAAAAATATAGAAATATATGTAAAGAGAGAGAGAAAAAAAATCATTCAACACACTACTGCAACCAGAGACCGTAGGTGGTCATTTCACCGAATTATCACAAAAATATATATTTTCTGACATCTGATTTGATGCTCATGCAGTAGTAAAATGGGTTTTCTAGATCTGGGCACGTTGAGACAGCATTCACATCCCATGCAAACTACAAAGGAACTAGTTTTAGACTACACAATGTGTTAATATTGCTATTAATGTTGACAGCAGAGAAAGCAAATCACAATTAGGGAAACTTGTGTTTTGTTTGGGTGGGAGGAAGTGGAATCCACTGAAAACTTTCAAATAATACATCCTGTCCACCCACCCACCTCTTTTAATACTGAAGATACGTGAAGGTTTGGAGGTTTGAAATGTTTTTTCTTTAAATAAAAACAAACAAATAAATGATAATGCAATGGAACATTTGGGAGTGTTTGATATAAAAGGAGGAGTTTCATCCCCCCCAATTTCTAGTGTGGAGAAATGAGTACCTTCCTTCCTTTCCAAACTATTATTTGGGTAAAATACAAGGAGAAACAAGTAGCTAGAAGCTGAATAATTCTGCATTGTGAAACTTAATTATTTCCAAAGAGAAAACATGTACATTCTAAT
>JANHZU010003158.1:38299-50247 GCA_032468055.1 Acrochordus granulatus | reverse complement strand
ATTAAATTTTTTGCTCGTCCTGCGGGTTTCTCGCCTTGTGAGTTACTCGTCCTGTAAGGCACCACTGTATATGGGAAAGAGCACAATATAATGCCACAGGGGTATGTTTTTGTATGTATCAGTGCTAAACTGCATATAGTGATGCTGGAATTTCCTACATAGTGGTATGGAAAGTTTATGCTGTCTCTTTAATCATCTTCCCAAATTCTGTGTCCTGGGAACCTTAAATATCATATGCCAAATTCCTAATAATATAAATTGTTAATTTTAAAACTATCATATCTTTAGGGATCTGGCGTGACCACAGTCTTGTATTAGGGGACTTAAAAATCTAAAAATAAATGAAGTATAGGAAGGTGTTAATGGCTTAGAGAAGTGTTAATATGTAAGCAATACTCTAGTCGTGAACTATATTATCAAATTCACTCAAGTACTTTTTGGCATAATATAAGAAAGTTTTTTGTTCTGCATAGTATCTTTTATCTTAGTTTAGGCATAGCTCTAAAGGAACTATAAATAAGGTATATTAAGAAGAGAAATAAGGCAGCTATTTTAAATGGTTTCCCAAAATCATCCAGAATCATTGGGAGTTAGGTGGTATATAAATATAATAAATAATAATAAAATTAATTCATTATATCCCTTATAGATGGCTGGATAAAAGGTATTTTTACACATAAAAGTTATTTTTCATGAAATTGTCTAGGTGGCCTTTTTGATGTAGAGTCTTCTATGAATTAAATAGCTTTTTGTGGAATTTAAATTAATCAGTATGAATTACTAGTGTCTTACATCAAAATCCTCCCTACTGAAAAATATGAGTCCAGACTCAGTTATTAGCCAACTGGTACATCAAGGGTAATATTTGTGCATGAGGTGAAAATTAGTTTGGAAATATCCAGAATCCAAGCCTAGATACTTTTGAAGTTGTTCGTGTGATGAATCAAGCTATAGATTTGATAGTTGTTACAATTGTAGGCTTCGTATTAACAATTTCTTCAGTCAGAGTTAGTAGCACAATAAGAAATATAGAATAAATTATAAAAATTTATTAGTATGTGGGTATGTATATGTATGTATGATAATACTCCAAATAAGAAATTTTCTTGCTGGAGTAATTTAAATTAAAGCTTGTTTATTTTGTTGCCACATATTCAAGACAATTGTTATAGGTTTTTTGTTTTAGAATCCTTGGGAAGTTTTGCTTAGAGCATTTCATATTAATTAAGTTACAAACAAATATATAAATATATATATATATAAAAGTTTTGCTTAGAGCATTTCATGTTAATTAAATTACAAACAAATATATATATATAGAGAGAGAGAGAAACTGACAGGAAATATTCCTATTTAAAATATGTCAAATTTCAAAATGTAAAGATTAACATCCAATATGATTTTCATAGCCCAAGTTTTTCATGTAAAATATATTCTGTTCCAAAATCTCTTTGACTATATGAAGCCATTTTGTTTGTAGTGCCTCCACCATTTACTTCATTGCTAGGGCTTATCTTCACGTAGAATAATAAAGAATACATGAATAGCATTATAAAATTAATAGGTGTCAAGCTTCACAAGTAAACTAGACAGGAAACATGAGGTAATTCTTCTTTATTGTAAGGCAGTACAACATGAATCATGAAATTCTGATGGTACAAACTTTCCACCACCGTTTTAACTACTTGCTCAATTAGGTGGCTTGGTTCTCACATAGCAGGTTCTCACATAGCCAGTTAAACAGAGTGATACATTCCTAAACAAGAGAGTGGGGTAGGATACAGGAAATGTATTCTATGTGAGAACCTTCTGTGTTTCCTGTATCCTGCCCTACTCTCTTTTAGAAGCATATATATTTTCTTACCATTCCTTCCTTTCTTACAAAGTATTGAGAAAGTCTTCTGGATAGAAGGTAAAACGTTTTCCAATAACATCTTGTAATAAAAGTCCAGTTGCCTTTTTTATTAAAGTTTGCAAACTTTTTTGCTACATAGCATACTTTTCAGATATATAATGTCTTGTCAGATAGAGGAGGGAACCAACTGATTCTCTGTTGCTCCATAGGATATCTGTGGGAGCTTTGGTTGAAACAACAGATAAGAAAATTCATATTATATATTACAAGGAATGTTTTGATGATAAAGAGTTGCCAGTCAGTTGAATAGTTTGCCTTATGAGTTTATATGTTCCCTTTTACTAAGGGAAAATAAATGACCATCTGTTCAAAATGCTTTAGGAGATCCTGCACTGAGAAGGGATTGCATTAATTGACTTTTGAAGTATTTCCCAACTCTTTGACTCCATAAGAATATTAAAGATGAGAACCAATTTGGTCCATTGGCTAAGGTAGTGGCTCTGGAGCAGAGAAGCAAAAGTTCTCTATCTTTCTTTGTTCAACTGGGTGAAGAGCAAACCATTTCTGAAAATCTCATCAAGAAAACTTCATAGATTTATCCATTTAGTTATCAGAAGTAGACTGACTCAACAGAAAAATATGTTTATGTGCAAAATAATATGCATATATGTATATATATATAAAGTGGGGGTGAGTGTTTAAGACACTGGGCTTGTCAGCTGGAAGATAGCAGCCCAAGTTTGAGACCCAGGAACGCATAACAGGATGAGCTCCCACTACTTGCTTCAGCTCCTGCCAACTGAAAGCATATAAAAATGCAAATAGACAAATAGGTGCTACTTTGGTGGGAAGGTAACACATCTGTGCACCTTGGTGTTTATTCATGCTGGCCACGTGACTATGGAAGCATCTTCGGATTGTTTGGCAAGGAAACAGATATAAGCATCGCCCCTAAGAGTCTGCCATGACTGGCAGGAGAAACCTTTACCTTTTATGTATATATACAATACATAAAATATTACCTATAGTTTCAAGGCAACATATCTCTCAGGACCAATTGCTAAGGCATATAGCTGAGGATGCTGTTGCATTAATGTTATGCTTGTAGGTGGCCTTTTGTTTCCTATGTGGAAGAAACATTCTGATATTGATAGGTCTTAAACTGTTTGAATATTACTCTCCTTCTATTCTTAAATCATGTATACGAAATAAAGCCAATAAAACTAAATCGGCAGATTCTCCAATTTTATTTAGCTATGCTACATCATATGAAAGACTTCAGCTGAATTTGAGTGTGCAAGAATTTTGAAACAAAGTTGGGATAAAACATGCCCTTCTGAGCTGAAGACATTTACAGCTCCTTCAAGCTTGATATATTTTGCAGACCCCTACATAAATAGAATCATCTGCATTTTGCATGCAAAATGGATTTGGCTTTTCCAAGGATTATTTGTTCTGGCACTTCCTTTTTAGTATAAATTGTCAGGTTTTCTGGACCAGGATTCAGTTGTAAATCGCAGGCCCCGAGTTTAAACAGCTTAATTAAGTTGCTAGACTCAAACTTGGCTTTGGTCTCTTAGATGTTCATTATACAGTTAAATAAGAACTCTACTGCTGATTAGACTGAAGCCATATTAAATAACGCTTGCCATCCCTTCTCCATCATGGGTTGCTCTGTTTTCCTGCCCTTCCCACTTTCTATTGGCCTTTTCATTCTGCACTTCATGGTACTGGAGCTTAATGCTTTTGGTTGTTAACATAACCGTCATCTTCGCCTTAAGAACTTCTGTCTCTTGACTTGTCTTAACACGCAAATGACATATGTTACTGAAATCTGAATTATATCATATTTATAACATAGTAAAAGTCTGTCAAATCATAGATATGTTATAAGCTTCCAGTTCTTTTATCTGTACTGTTAATTATGTGACCAGTTAGTTGGACTCTTTTTTAAGAAATGTGTCAAGCACATTAGACTTCCATCCTGTTATGCACCATTTAAATTATACTCATTTAAAAGGACACACATTCATGTTCTAAAATTCTTACCTGCATTATAGCTATAGAATTTAGTTTTCCAATTCCTAAATTCAATGTACTGGCATATTCTGTTTCATGGCTTCCCAGATTTTACTGTTCTCATTATACTGTGTAATAAAAATTGATATGTTTTTTTAATATCTTTTGGGCAATGAGAAAACATCTGGCTTTCTATATATTAGTGAACTCTTACCCCAACAGCAAGTTGCTAAGGCTTAAGGGTTGTTGGGAATTACAAGGTCATCAACTTTTGAAATTCTTGCCACTATTGTACAACATTAGCATTTCTTCTTCTATGAAAAGTATAAAAATAGTTCTAATCACATTTTGTTTATCATTTTTATCACATCATCTAATATTTTTATACTGATTAATAATATATACTGTACATTTATGGTGTTTCCTTTTTTAAGAATTTATTATAATTCTTTTCTAGATTATAGCTTTGCGTGAACAAAATGCACATATTCAAAGAAAAATAACAGCAGGGGAGGGTCCACCTGATACAGAGCATATCAAAGTAATGGAACCTGGACAAAAAGTTCACGAAAAGGTATAAATTATAGCTTCTTTTTAGAGTCATCAGGATTTGAAAAGTTAAAAGAGAATCTCATTATATTTATTATATTATCAAATAGTATAATAATATCAACTGCCCAGAGTCACTGGGAATTTGGCAGCATATATATATTTAATAAGATATTAGTAGCAGTATATTATGTATTTTGAATTACTTCAACAAATCTTTGTTTTTGAGACACGTTATATTTATTTTCCTGTTTTTAATGAAAGCAATGGTAAAAATTATTCATGTTGCATAAAGCTAAAGAGCAGATGCTGTCAGTCTTTGATATGTTTGTGTGGTTTTTTTGAACAGCGTCTGTCAAATGGCTCTATAGACTCAAATGATGAGGCTACTCAGTTGGTAGAATTACAAGAACTTCTCGAAAAGCAAAATTATGAAATGGCACAGATGAAGGATCGCTTGGCTGCGCTGTCTGCCAAGGTTGGAGAGGTGGAGCAAGATGCAGAGACTGCTAGAAAGGACCTCATTAAAACTGAAGAACTGAACAACAAATATCAGAGAGATATAAGAGAGGTAAATGGCTGAAAGCCCTCCAGGCATCAGGTCAGGTTTGAGAATAATTTATTTAGGGAAATGTACTTCTTGCACAACCAGTTGGGAAAAAGGCATTGGGCTTTAACATTTAATGTCCAGTTTAAGATATTTAATTGTAGGTGAATATTCTGATAGCACTTGTATTTTGCACCCATATATGTGTTTAAGCACTGTTTCACTATGATTTATCAAGTGAAATGAAGAGCTTTATGATGAAAAATCTCTTTAAAAAAGAGAGCAAAAGATCTGTGGGTTTGACAGAAAATTGACAATCTTGTGATGTATTGTAGAGACATCATTTCAAAACAGAATTTGTCAAGAAGGGTAGATTAATCATCAGACTCAGTACTAACTCCATAAAACTGTTTTTAGTGTTTTGTGTCCGTGACATCTGTTGGCAAAACTGAATGAAAGTTCCTAAATTCTCCTGCTAGCTGCTTACTGCAAAATTATGAACAGAACTTTGTTTTGTCCTAATATTACTAATTTACATGGTCATAATACACTTTATCTTGCTATTTAAAATAACCTATGATTTAATTGTCTTTACAATAATTAATTTTCATGATTCTCACATTGGAGGAATTAAAATAGAAAGAAAAGCAGGAAACATGCCAAATATTTATAAAACATGTTTACAGCATGCTTATAAAACATATTTATAAAAATATAAATTCTTCAGAAAGGTAAATTGAACAGATAAGGATTATTTTGCATTTTAAAATATGTCTATAATATCCAGAAACAAGTTTTATTATGTTTATCTTACATCAGAAGATAATATGAATTGTTCTAATATCCAGATCTTGGTTGTAGATGTTAGAAAATAGGACAGAAAAACAAAACTATAATTTATGACAACCCATGTTCTTTTGTACTGCCAGTTTTACAGGGACATTCAGAACCAGCTAATTAGCCCTTTCTTATCTAAATTTCCAGGACACTCTGATTATTTTTATTTGCATTATCAGTCATAATGGGATAAATCTCAATTGATCAATAAAATATTATAGCAATATTTCATGATTAGAATTGTTTATATTATATGTAAGCTTTGTCCATAAATGGTTACCAGTAGTCATTGATGTTAACAGTTAAGATCAATGAAGTTAGAGGTTAATTTTGCTTTGTTTGTTTTACTGAATGTGTTTTATTGGTCAGTGACCAATATAAAGTCTGTCTGTCAAAATTATTTATATTGTTTCCTTCTGAGTTTCTGGATAACTTAGTTATATTGGAAGGATGGGTTCTTGGGTGTTTTTTATGATTATTATTTATCACAACACATGCAAGAAATAATGTAGCAGCAAAAAAGTTGAAGACAGAAAACTAGTTATCTCAGAACATTTTTGTAAATTACATCTTCAAAAGTGCACAAGCGCAAGTAGATAGATAGGTACCATCCCTTCCAGCGGGAAGGTAACAGTGTCCGTGTGCCTATGGTGTCTAGTCATGCTGGCCACATGACCACAGAAGCATCCTAGGACAACACTGGCACTTCAGCTTGGAAACGGGGATGAGCACCGCACCCTAGAGTCAGTCACAACTGGCAGGGTCACCTTTACCTTTATAAATGTGTGACTGGTGGATGCAGTAGTAGACAGACAGGAAATATCAAATTTGGATCTGGATCACGATCCTAGAATTTTAACAGCTTTCCCTAGAATCCCCACTGAAGTAATTTGTCCAGTTTCATGCTCAAACTGCTTTCCAGTTTGCCTGTTTCTAGTGAGTAAATTTCAGTGCAAACTTTTTACACAGTATGTAACTTCATTTCATAGTTGTTGAATAGGACTCCTCTTGCTAGCCACTCCGGTGTGATGGTTATTTTGATGTGTTGCTTGTTCTTTCAAGGCTATGGCCCAGAAAGAAGATATGGAAGAAAGAATAACTACCTTGGAGAAGCGTTATCTAAGTGCACAGAGGGAATCTACTTCCATACATGACATGAATGATAAGTTGGAAACTGAACTGGCAAACAAGGAAGCCATTCTGCGTCAGGTTCTGTATCCAGAAATTGCTACAACTCAAATGAATTGTAGGATAAACTATCCAGATTAGCTCCTTCCTCCCCCCTTTAAGCATCAAATTTGCTTTAAATAATGACAGGGAAGTTTACATTTGTGGTTGATATTTTGATAGATTGGAGGCAGGAATGAATTTGGATTTTCATATAAGCAAGTTGAGAGGCTAACACTAATTATGTTTAGAATTCGTTTTTTTAATAATTTGCCATCATGAGGAAATACTGTTTTTGGAGCATATTGGGTTGTAAGACCAGTATCTGCCAAGTTATAATGGCAAACTTTTAAAAATTTACTAAGCTAAGAGTGGGGTTTTCTGGAGTTCTTATATTGCTGATTTTTAATTCTGTGTGCTGCTTGGAGTCACCATGTGACAATTGGGCAGCCATATAAATCTGTTTAATTAATAAATAAATAAAAAGAAATAAATAAGAGAGAGGCAAGCAAGTATGAAAGTGGAACCAAAGAGGTATACTAGGCTATTGAGTGCACTCACTGGCATATTTTATGAACTTCATAATTTGCCAGTGACAATCATTCATGTGAATGTTCATTCAATTTATTTACATATAATTACTTACCTGTTTTAATGGTTATATTTTAAGAACAAGGAAATATTTGTTCTTGGGCAGCTGGCCAAGAATATCAGCTGAGATATAGAACTATAATACATAAAAGACGGAAATTAAAGTTTCCAAAACAGTGATAATATGTGTGTGTGTGTATTATACATGGGTTATGTAATTCCTTGGGAGTGCTTCTGAGAATCATGGATATTTTTTATATTTAATTTGAATTCTTTAATTCCTAAATGGTAGTGAAGTAAATTGCAGCTATCCTATTCCATTTTGGCTTTTCGTTTAGATTTAGAGCCCTACAGTTAGAAAGGATCAGCGATTGCCCCCAAGATAAGCATGTACTATCTGCAGAAGCAGGTAGTTAACTTAACTTACCAAACAATTGAATTCTACCATGAACCATGGTAGTTCAGGATATTTTCATATCCAGTTGTTTCCATTAATCTGTATTTGTTCTTACTTATAATACCCCATTGCTCAGTTCCTAATCTAATCTATAATCTTAAATTTCTGGATTTCAGATGGAGGAAAAAAACAGGCAACTGCAAGAACGTCTTGAGCTAGCTGAGCAAAAACTACAACAAACAATGAGAAAAGCTGAGACTTTACCAGAAGTGGAAGCGGAATTGGCTCAGAGAATTGCAGCACTGACTAAGGTAATGTAAATTTAGGAATAGGTTAATCTCTGAAAGTTTATTTCTTTTAACATTGATTTTCATCCATTTCTCCTCCCTTAGCACCATCAACAGCAATAAAAGACTGTTTTGGAGCAGACAAGATGATTCAACTTAATGGCACCGTAAATAAATAATAATTAGACAAAATTACTTGCTTTAATTTAATTTAATGGCAGAGGTATTGCTTTGTGTTTCTTTATGGCTTTATGTATTTCTGCCAATATCCCAGAGATTATTTTATAATACTGAACACTGTATTATAAAAGAGTTATGATTAACCCAGTTCAGCTAAACATCATGAAATTTATTTATCATTAAATTTTATTCATGATTTTCTACATCACATTGATTTAGCAAAACACAGAGATCACTTTCATTAAAATAAATTTCAAGGTTCTTTTTTTTTGTCCTCCCTTGAAGGATTCTGTGTTGCATGAGTTTGCATTAAGAGTTTGGTTAGGACAAATACCTGATAAATTATTCCAGTAATATGCAGTCCACATTTCTGGAATTTCATATCTGCTCTATAGTGCAAGTTGCCAGCTTAGTTGTTATGGAAGAGGTATAAAAAGGTACTACACGTGTAAATCCTTTCCAGTTCCTCTTTATTAGCTTTTAGATTGTGGAACTTAAGAGGACTGCATACAGTGTTGTGAGGAAATCTCCTATTTGTCTCTGCAACACTTACTTTCTGAATAAAGATGCAGAGGAATAGTCTATTAGATGTTTACAAGTTTCTAAAAACATATTTGATACTTTATAGTAAAAAACCCTTTTCTATTAAATATTATATTAAAAATTCAAAACATCAAATAGTACAAAAATGATTTTGTGTTTCCCTGCTCCATTTTCAAAATATTAAGAGATTATTCATATTTGGCTATCTATTCAAATATTTTTCAGTTGATCATGCAGTTATTTAATGAGATAATATTTTCCTGCTCTTTTAGGATTTCTGGTAATATTCAGAAAAATCACCTATTCTGCAAAGTGAAGTGATATGTTGAAAAGGAAACTCCAATACACATGAATATTTCTACATTATTTTCTATGGAGGGAGTAAATGAACAAATATTTTCTGTACCTTCTAACTGAACAAATGGAGAAATATACATACAGTATATTTGTGCTTTATAATGGAGCACTTATTACTTCAGTTAGAGGTTTCTACTATGTAGTCATATGAAAATAAGAAGTAATAAAAGTTGTATTTTTAATGGATAGCCTGCCAAACTGGTTCAGCCTTATCTATCTTCTCTATTGTCTGATAAGGAAGAGTAATATCGATATTTGTGTTAATATTACTTATCATAAATATTACTTACTGCCTGTGTTGCTACACTATAAACGTATTAGCTGTTCTCAATCTTTTCAATTATGTTTTTCGATAAGTATATATGGTTTATATATTTAATATAATAAAATATATAATATTTTATTTTAAATATAATATACTAGAAAAGTTATTAAAAATTCAGGGAGATATTCAAAATGTATCTGCCTGAAATATCCCATGTTGAGTATAGTTAAAAATCAGGAGGTGAACATAAGGAAATGTTATTTTGGAAAATACGTGTTCACATACACTGTTAGGGTTTTTCACCAAAACCAATAACCATACTTGATAGGTTATCATTATGAGATTATTTGGTAAGAACTAGGACTGTGTAGTTTGGTCTGGGCAAGGGATGTTAGAATCACAAATTAAAACAAGGTTGACAAATCTTTGCTTGTGCTCAGATATCCCATAATCACATCACTGAAATTTGGTAGCAAAATAGTTGAACTGCATTATGATTTTTGGAGGGGAGAAGTGTAAGAAGTTAAGGGTGATAATGCCATTTCTGGATAATTTTAAGGATATGAATGGGAATAGTTTATTTTTGAGATATGTTCTACTCCCATTCATATCTTAACTCCCCCCTAAAAGGGGTAAAACTAATCAACCCTCATCCCTTCTGATTATGACACCATGCTATCCAATTCTGCTATCTTCTGTAGAGTCAGGAGTCTGAATAATAGTCATCAACATTTCAACTGCCTATGCCTGAGCTTAACAAAGTCTATCCTAGGTTTCATTTCATATCTTAACAGTTACTATAGATTTATAGAACCATTAAATTATATAATCCCCAATGAGATATCACCTTGGCATGGTTGTGGGGCTTGTGTGCGCCAAGGAAGATGAGAGTTATGCCAGAGGTTCAACCATAATGGAGAGATCTAATCAGAGAAGCCAGACAAAGAGTGTCTCACTCTCATAAAAGTATGTTGAGATGTAACTTACAGAAACCCTTACTGACTCAGTTGTTGCCTGGGTCAGCAAGGACTGTGCTAGATATTGGAGTTACTGGATTTCTGGTGAAAAATAGGTTACAGGACTCTGGAGAGGGAAATGGCAAACCACTCCATACTTTGCAGCCAAAGATGGAGAAGCTGTGTACAGTCAGTAAAAATAAGACCTGGAACTGACTGTGGTTCAAATTATCAGCTTCTAATTGAACAATTCAAGCTTAAATTGAAGAAACTAGGAAAAACCACTAAGCCATTGAGGTATGACCTCAGTTGTATCCCTTATGAATATACAGTGGAGTTGATGAATAGATTAGATCTGGTAGATAGTAACATTGGACAAGAGGTAGCTACTAAAATCATCCCAAAGAAACAGAAATGCAAGAAAGCAAAATGGCTATCTGATGAGGTTTTACGAATAGCTGAGGAAAGAAGGAAAGTGAAAGGCAGGAGAGAAAGGGAGAGATACACTGAACTGAATGAAAATTTCCAGAGAATAGCAAGGAGAGATAAGAAGGCCTTCTTATGTACAGTGCAAGAAAACAGTAAACTGGGAAAGACTAGAGAACTTTTTACAGAAATTGGAGATATCAAGGGAACGTTTTGTTCAAAAATGGGCATGATAAAGGACAAAAATTGTAGGGACCTAACAGAAGCAGAAAAGATGGCAAGAATACATAGATGTAAATGTCCTTGATAACCACAATGGTGTGCTCGCTGATCTAGAGCCAGACATCCTGGAATATGAAGTCAAGTGGGCCTTAGCAAACATTACTAACAACAAATGTAGCTGAGGTGACACTATTCCAGATTAACTATTTAAAGTCCTTAAAGATTATGCTGTTAAAGTGCTGCACTCAATATGGCCAGAGGATTGGAAAAGATCCATTTACATTCCAGTCTCAAGAGAAATACCAAAGAATGTTCAAACTACCATTTAATTGCACTCATTTCACATGCTAACAAGATTATGTTCAAAATACTACCAGCTAGGGCTTCAGCAGTATGTGAACTGAGAACTACTAGAAGTACAAGCTGGATTTTAAAGAGACAGAGGAACTAGAAATCAAATAACTAATACTGGATCATGGAGAAAGCAAGGGAGTTTCATAAAAACATCTACTTCTGCTTCATTGACTATGCTAAATCCTTTGATTGTGTGGACTACAACAAACTGACAAATTTGTAAAGAGATGGAATTACCAGACCACTTTACCTGTCTCCTGAGAAACCTGTATGTGGGTCAAGAAGCAACAGTTAGAACCAGACATGGAACAAAGGATTAGATCAAAATTGAAAGGAGTACAACAAGGATATATATTGTCACTCTGCTTATTTAACCTATATGCAGAATACTTCATC